>JAOTRH010297930.1:0-38289 GCA_034768845.1 Heliamphora exappendiculata | reverse complement strand
GTAGAGTACGGCTTACACACAGAAGATCAAATTTTAGGTTCTTGCAAAATATAAGTTTTATGTTCACAGTTTAGATGAAAATGGACATACCATCGGTACGACTATATCACAGAGTTTTAGTATACCTATCTTAGTTACGAGAAATAGATAATAGAATCGTCTATTATTCTAACTCTCTGTGCTTTTACACTTTGTGTATATTGAACGGAATATTTGGGATAATTAATTTTATACTGACTATATAAATTAATTCACACTCCAAGATTATTATGAATAGTACTTATCGTTTTAATCCTGAAATAATTATTGATTTGCGTATATTTAATATTCGTTATTTTGATTCGTTAGAGAGTGCGATCTTATATGGGTCTATATTTTCGATGAGTTGGATAGTGGTATTTTTATATGAAAAATATTAATTATTGATAGAATCTACGGCCTGAATGATCGGGAATGATGATACCCCTTTAAGGAAGCTTATAAGTTTTGACCGGGTCAAACCCTACAAGTGAATTTAATTATTCGACGGTCAAATAAATTAAGCGAAATAGCTTAAAGAATATCAAGATATCGATTAAATTAAATTGTCAGTAATTAAATTTAATTGGCGAGTATTGAGAATCTTAACGTGGAGAGAAATGGTAAGCATTTAATAACAGGAGCTCAATATAAGAAGGTCTTGAGATTATGTGTTAGAGTGCAATTATAGTTCTTTAGTGGTGTGAATTGTAATTCAGTATTTTATGAAAATTGCAGAAACTGCTGCGTCTTTCCATCATTACAGAAATCGCTGGTAGAAATCTGTATTCCACTGAAAATTTTACTCATAATTACTCCGCAGGTCCCTACTATAGCCCTATATATATGCGGGTAGGCTGAACCAGTTTGACTATCATATATCATATTTTGTCTTTCAAAACGAAAGATATCTGGATTCTGTCGGTATGAGTTCTCGATATTCCGTAGCCTACACTACGTTCTAGGATCGCGTAAGAGAATACAGTAGAAGACCTGATAGGAGCTTCAATTCGGAATTAAATCGTAGTTGAAGAATTGATCGACAAAAAGTATTTTTCTAAATTAACTTTGGTTGCACAGGTTTTATTTTGATCGTTCATCGTCAAAAGTTTTATCTGGAGCCCGTTTCAGCGTTTGCCCATTCAGTTAATTTTTTAGCAAAAATCGTTTAGAAAAATAATAATTTTGGCAGTTTTGCCTCCAACAAAACTCTACCTCGCTCTCGAGCAGTCCCACTGTTACGGCAAAAGTCACCAATCTCAAGACATCTCTTCGTGTGTTGTCATATGCACGCACTTCTTGCGCACTTGGCTTAAAGTCCTGCATCTTCAATCCCAAACAATAAGCAGTTCGTAATGGGAATATATTGAGGGTAGAACCGTTGTCAACCAAGACGACCAGCACTCATTTCTCTAAACACTTGATAGTTAAATTCAATGGCTTGTTATAGGACGGCTCTTCCACCGAAAAATCCTTATCATTGAAGGCAATAACATTGGACTATTTTTTGGGCATGAGCATTGCAACCAATTAGTTGGGAGAGACGTCGATTGGAATACCCATGTTGTTGAGATCCTTCAAAACAGCTTGTCGGTGCTTGTAAGATGCCACCAGTAGCTCCTAGATGCTCACATTTGCCCACGTCTTCTTGAACTGCTTCAGAATTATGTTTTTTTCTTCACTATTCTGTTTCTTCGTTTGCCTTTTTGATTCCTCCATGCCCCTACTTGGCTGCCCATTCTCTAACTGTGTGGGCTTAAAATGCCTCTCACTTCTCGTTAGATGTTCAATTTGTTCCTCGGATTTCCACATGCCCTCGATCTAATTTGTTACTTCTCGAATTTCAGCCACTAGGTATCTTTTTTTCTCAGAAGCCCCATAAATCATATAGCTAACAATATTTAATTGACTTAATTTTTTGCATAAATTACCTACTCAACTAGTTTAAGATCATGAACAAATTTAATCAAATTTTAGGATCCCAAGTGTACCTTATTTGCCTCATAAAACATCTTGCCGTGAGTTGCTCACAACATGAACCGAAGTACGAGATAAGTCCTCAAACAACTTTTCTATATCATTATTGGTCCACAAAAATATTTGTTGTCGTGTAGTCATTTGACTTGACAATTGTGTCCATAGAAATAGAATTTTGACAGCAATTTCTTTCTAGAAATTATTAATTATTAATTTAACGTTTCGTAAAAGAATTGTCTTGTTGGTAAGACTTTTAAAAATAAGGTCACATTTTTAAACATGTTTTTTTTATTATGATAAATTTATTTTGATTCAAATAATTATAATACTTGTTGGCTTTTCAAATATTTCTTTTTTTTTGGTTTTTATTTTCCTATAACTGGGTGTTTATGCCAGCTTGTGTACAGCTTGACTAATTCTAAGGTCTCAAAGTTAACAGCTAGATAAATCTTCAGTAGCTTTGAGAAAATCTGAACTAGCAACATTTAAAAAGCAAATCCAATATCTGACCAGTTAAACTACTCTCTGGGTTGCTTTCTGAATACTTGTAGGGAGCACATATATAAGTGCACAACATAAGTACTTGTTGGTTGTTACAATGACTGCATGTAATGCTCTAATTTTGGGTCATCAAAGATATAATAATAATAAGTAATATTTTACTTAAAAGAGGAACAAGTGCATATTTATATTCAAAAATTAGGGTTCAGGTCATTACATTCTCAAAATAATACAAGAGTTTCAAAATTTCTAACTTAACTATTACATGTTTCTAGAGATGAGTATTTAACTAAAAATAAAAAATTTCAAATAAATAAATAAATAAATTCCAACCCTTCTTGTTTTCACCAATTTCTATGGCTCCACGTATCGTTCAGGATTATACACTTTTGTTACTCCTTCTTCCTCGACACCTAAGATGTAACACCATGAGCAACATGCGATACTTAGAATGAAACTCCAAAACTTTACCTTTCTAATTTAAGCATAATACCAATATAGATTGCAAATAAGATATACCAAAGATAACAATAAAATGATTAATAGGTGTCATGCATGTGACCATTCTCACCCAAACATAGACCAACAAGAAGCCCTCGCATAAGAATCCATATAATAAGACTTACTAGGAGTGAGCATCAAGATCATTATGCCCCTCGTTGTGAAATAATGATCGCATCGCCAAATAATATACCCAACTGTTTCATTTAATTCATAAGAGTGTTGGGTTAAAGAAAATTCCAAATGTTCACCTAAAGCGACGTAACATTGTCCAAATTTAAACTCGCGATCTTAGACTCAAGACACGAAATATTGAGATATGGTACCATAAGGCTATCATTCACTATGCTACTATACACTATTTGACATTATTGAAACTAATTGATTGTAAATTATAACTAAAAAATAATAATTATAACTTATAGCAGAAGTTGTGAGTGATTAAAAAATTACTAGCTTCTATAAACTAGTTATTTATAGAAGAAAAATTACTTATTACTTGTAACAAAAGTGGTCGAAATTTTAAAAAATAATAACTTGATATTAAAACTAGTAGCAAAATACTAAAATCTATCATTGGTCTCGTTTGGCAACATGATTTTAAGTCAGGCTTTTTTCTTAAAATTTCTTTTAGCTAAATAAGTAAAAAGTTTGTTTGGTGAATCGTAGGTGTGACTTTAAGTCAAAAGATAATTAAGCCAAAATGCTTGGTTTAAGTCTTTCTTGGCTCATTAAAGAGCTTTAAGTTAAAAAAAAATTATTATAATTTTTTAAAAATTTATAATAACAAATTTATATTCAAATTTATATGCCCTGTGCATCACATGCACACTTGCACACGTGCATCATCAACCAGGATTTACATGTACTGGAACACAAATTCACCTAAGTCATTTCATACACATATGCAAACCTAAATCAGGAATTAAAGCATATAACCATGTATCAATACGACATTCCACAAATCACGTTACATGCATATAAAACTCTACGTTTTAAAGTATAAACTACGATACACATAACGATATCATCTAATGTAATTCACTTACATATTCTGTGCATAAGTAAACAGTTATAAATATGCACATAACTTTGTATAACCATACATCACGACACCACCCACCAAAACAAATCGACATCCACTCACGGGACAACCCACACGACCACTACTGGCCCAAACACTCCTAACGCGGCCATCACAGACCCACGACGCTCACATGTGCCAACATAAATCCAACATCAAACCACACACCTAACCGTGCACCAACAAACCGCATCTACTATGCACATAACCCACGAGAGCAACACTCAAACGCCCACCCGAGGCCACGACACGACCCCCGAAACCACTACACAACCAACCAAACCTTAAAAGGGATCCACATGTATTTAAATCAAGTAATTTTTATAAATTAATCAATTGAATACCATAGGACACCAATCGAAAACTAAGGAACCAACCCAAAATCACAAACCACCAGCCCACAACTTTAGTCGACTGGACCCAACCCCCAGTCGACTGAAAAACACACTGAAAAATCACTAAACGCCCAGGAGCACTATCCAGTCGACTGACCCTCAAGGTCCAGTCAACTGAACCCAAGAACACATGATCCAGTCGACTGAACACATGGGTTCAGTCGACTGAACCCAACCCAGAAACGGTTCTAAGCTATGGGTTCAACCTCCAAACCTCAGATCGAAGCCTCGAAACTCCCTTTTTAACATCCCCAAACATACACACGCCTATGCCTAACGCCAAGGCCACCACAGAAACACCCGGTACCCGATTCCATCCACAGGAACCAACAAAAACCTGATATTTAACCCAAAAATTAACTTTGAAACAAACGCAGATCTACAGCAATCTACTCATTAAAAGCACTCACGTTTACCCATAGCACCCTTATACAGCTGTAGGGTCTAGAATTCTACCTCGATGAGTTCAAAACTCGACGTCTCAAACCACGGAAAAAACCAAGCTTCGCCGAAATTGAAATCTGACCGGATGGTTGCGTAGCCCACGACGCCAAAAGTAAGGATTCGCTGTTGGATCGCTGAAAATCGAACCCCGAATCGCCGAGAACTTAGAGAGAAGGAAGAGAGAAAACGAAAAACTTATGAGTTAAGTTTTGAAAAAATATCTTTTTGAAAATATCTAACTTCAGATATTTATAGACTTTCAAAATATTTTTTTTAAAAATTTTTCGAGAATCGTGCCACAACGGCCAACGACCCTGGGAACCTACACCGCATGTATATCTAAACCCGATCATGCATCAAAAGCGGTAAAAACATGCTGTAACGAAAACATATAACGCGCGTCCAAAAACGCCAAAAAAAGAAAACGGGCGAGGATCTCACAAGCTAGCTTTTTTTTGTTTGTTTTTTTTTTTATGCGTTTTTGGCCAAAATGTGAAATTGAGTTCAAAGTAAGTTATTTGGTAACTTAGTTTTTAAATTAGCTTTTTTGAAATTAGTTATTTGAATACAAAATTAACTTTTTTGCTTTTTATTCAAAGTAGACATTTTTACCCTTCTATGTATTTGATATTAACAATTATATATAATTGGTAGTAGTAGTAAATAAGTCATGAATAAGTAGTATTATTGTATTTTAAAAGTAGTTGGAGTTTGAGTAGAATATTATATGAATTTGTACTTTGATTTGACATTTTAATTTGTTAGCTTTTTAGTTTTTTTACCAAACGGGTAATCTTAGCTTTTTAGCTTTTTTAGCTAAAAAGCAAAAAAAGTAAATTGCCAATCAAGGCCTTAGTGTGCATTTAATATTTTTATTAACAAAAAAACACTGTGTTACGTGATAAGTTGAATATTCTTAATAATTTTCAACGATTCAAACTATTGACTTAGTGCAAATGACATTAAATTGATGGAAAACGAAAGCCAACTACACCTTAGGGTTATAAATGTGGAGTCTTAAACTCCCTTCTCTGTTCAAAAAATTAAATGGCTTCAAAGAAGTTTCTTCTTTTCTGCAACATTGTCTTAATTGTTATCCTTGTCTTGGTTTTTGAGGTCGCTGCAAGAGAATTGTTCGAGCGTTCCTCAATTTCTATCACAAGTAAGTCATCTTTTTCCCAAATATCGTAAATATAGAAATCTTACAAAGACTATTCTCAAGCCTATTTTTCACATTGCAGCCCTATTAATTTTTACTATTTCTTATTCATCTCTTTGTATCTAAAACTCTCCCTTTACTTAGACATTCAAGGTGCATGTTTAACGTTGATGTCACGAGTTGCTTTTATTTTGAATTATTTGAAAACTTTGTAACTTTCAATTTATAAATTTAATTTCTAAAATTTATATTGTTAGGATGTATTCATCGAGATTTATTGAATAAGACTTTTGTTCAATATAAAATTCTCTAAAAAATAAATCAAAAAATTTGATTAATTTATTATTATTATTTTGTAACACTGAAGTTGTTCGATCCTCAAAAAAAAAAGAAAAAAAAGATCTTATCAATTGTTTTTTCATTTCCAAAACTAAGAAATCTATGAGCTTCAACATATTAGGAAATTTAATAATTTTTGTTGCATAAATTGACACCACTACGGACTCTACAAGAGAATTATGGTTAATTTTGATGCCATTTGTAATAACCCAAGTATACTATTGGCCTAATAATTTAAATAAGGAGTCTAACAACGCGGCTCAAAAGCTAACGTTCAAGTTATTAGTGTTGTCGTTTTAGGAGAATATTCAACGCCAAAATAAATACATGCTCGGGGATCCAGAAAATACATTTTTATTAAACTTTCAACAATTTATAATAATCTGAAATTACAGAAAATGAAATAACATGAATAATTTAAATGGAATTTGCAAACCGAGTCTTGCAATCGCAGTTTCCTTAAGAATGATTCGCCGCCTACCGAGGGTGTTGTAGGTATTCCACCGGCGTCACTCTCCCAGGATAAAACGGCTCCACGATCTCTGGAACACCACTAAGGATCGGCTACGAACGTTCTTCGTCTGTCTTTCTCTCTCTTGCAGCTAGCTCCGTAATCTGAGAACTGTATCTCTTCTTCTTCACCTTCTGTCCGTTCGTCTCTCTGTTTTCTGTCTGTGTATGTTTCTATATATCTCTATTTCTTTCAGGGGAAGATGACTCTAATATAGTCTCTTCCAGAAGGAGAGGGGTTACAGAGAATTAAAATAGCCACAGAGAATTCAATTTCCACTTTATGGCTATTGAATTCCATGATGACCCTCAGAGCTCCTGACTCTGTCTCTTCCTCTTCTCTGTCTCTTCCTCTTCCTCTTCTGAGACCTCAGAGCTCCTGGCTCTGCCTCTTCATCTTCTCTGGCCCTTTCATTTATGGAGGGTTTTTCCTGGAAATCAATAGCCACTCATGGCTGTTGGTTTCCAGACTTTAATTGCAATTGAATGGCCAATTCAATTGTAATTGAATCTGCTATTGAAATCTGGACTTCAATGGCCAATTAAATTCACAGATTCCAACACGTTTTTCATAATTAAGCTTGAAATTTGAAAGTTGGTGCAATCGAGAAAATTTTCTAAAAGTGTTCACTGGTCGTGGATCGCTCGACAGACTGCTCAAGCGGTCAACCCCCAGAGAAGGGGTGGAGTTGGTCCGAATATTTTTTTTTTTTAACATAAATGCATTTTTTTCGTTCGAGCTCCATTTTGAGTCTCTTTTGTGTTCAAATTGAAACTCCGATAGTTTTCTTTTTAGCAGTTTAACTCTCTTTTCTAAACTCAAATTGTGGAAAAGGTTTTGATTGAGGTTATAAAAGAGAATAGATTTTTCGTATAAGTTTTCCACTTATTATAGGATGACCTCTTTAGAACGTTATTTGTATCACGGTTGAAACCTTTTTCTCGATTTTTGAACCCTGTATTTTATGGTTATGCTTTTATGTGTTAATGTTGGTGTCACAATTTTTAGAGCATGACAATTGGGGCAAGATTGATAGGTGTCATGTTATTTAGGCGAACTAAGTAGTCAAGTCAAATTTAAATAACTTAAATAATTATTAAAATCAGTATAACTTAAGGGTGGATTATAAAAGTGAAGATGAAAAGTAAATTTGATATTATATATACAAAGATCATGATACAAATTTATTTATACTCAAATTTAAACTTTTAATGTTAGAATCTTTTGATGACCTTTTACATAAATAACATTTGAACTTGTAGTTATTGTAACTTATGTGCCTTACATTAGTGTAACACACAAGACTACGAATAGTAATATTAATGTATTAATTCTTTTGGAGAAAAAAAAATGTTAGAATTGGTGTAAATTCTTCCTTAAAATGTTATCCTTCGTTAAGTCAGAACTAAAAGTTTTTAATGACTTAAAATGTTTTTCTTTATTGCGTAAAGTAAATCTTTAAAAAAAAATTTATCCTCATCCCTCCATAATCGCACTCATGCAATCTATAGAAATGAGAGAGAACTCGGATTCAAAAACCTAGCCTAAAACACACGTGCAGCCCCATACCGGTCAACCGCCAACCGTCATTCCACAAAAAGCTCTGTGCACAACACCACCACCACCACCACCAGTAGTGATTCCCTCGCTACTACAAGACAAGGCCTCGACGAATAGATAGATATTCCTTTTTATTAGCACACCAATCTAATACCCTTGGCTCAAACCATTTCAAATAAATTCTTTTGAATGTATATAAACCTAGTCACACAACTTTATTTATGGAGGAACATAACGTGCTGAGGTCGATGGGGAAGTGGTTTCTACGTGGATGATATACAAAGGGCTTTGATCACGACCAGCTGAATAAGTGCGTACAAGATACTTTGAATGAGTGTATCCATTCTATATAAATACAACAGGGTAATCCAATTTTACCATATAAATTGAAATCTCAATGTATTTATATTGAGATTAATGTGTTAGGAAAATTTAATCGAGACTAAAATCTATCTATTAATGAATTATAGTGAACAATTATAGCTAGTAAGAAGGAATTGAGTAATTATGATGCTTAAATTTACTAGGAATGGAACAGTTATAGTTAGATTTTATATTTTTAAAACAGAAGTTGCAAGACTATGTTATGTCACACGTGATAAAACTTGCGTAAGTAAATTTCGATGTTTGAAACTAGACAAACATGATTACAAGAAGTCACTGTCTAAAATAAATTTATTTTTTACGTTATTTTGTACTAAGATTCCTTTCCAACAAATGGGTTAAGGGTCAAGTGTCAAGTGGGACCTCAGTGAAGTTTCTCCATATATCCCAATTATTTTTCTTTATCGTGGGGACACATTCTATAAAAAAAAAAAAAAAAAGAAAGGTCCCTTACTTCCTGATTTCATCCCATCAACATCTTTAAATAAGAAAATTACTTATATGACACTAAATACTTGTTTTATTTACGTTTCTCACCAAATATAGATAATCATATTGTTATTAACTCTGAGACCCGTTTCAATTTATTTATTTTGTTTTATTATCTTTTGATTTAAGTAAATTAAAAAAATTAATAATAAAATATGTTAATAAGTTTTAAAAAAAGAAATTTATATTTAAAATAATTAAATAAGTGCTTGTGTGCAAGTGTAAGTCAAAAAGAGAAGATTTTTGTTGTGTTGTGGTGGAAAATGTGAAACATGTGTTATATCTATATATGCTTTAGATTTTACCTTAGTTTTTTAAAAAAAAAGTGGAAAAGGATGGCCGTGTGTGCACAGTGAGTGTGTGGATAAGAACAAGTGTGTGCATATGGGTCATATATGGGTTGATTACGGCCTTGTTCTTATTCGCACTCTCACTGTGCACACCTTGCAATATTCTTTTTCACTTTCTTACTTTATTTCTCTTTTTTTAAAACTAGAATTAGATTATCAATATATTTACTAATTATATGCACATATTGATTGTTATAGATAAGTCTCATCTTGCCTAGAAAGGTCATATATATACTTCGGGGGATGGGGTGTGACATCAACATTGTAGTATTAATTCTTTTAATGTGAGACATAATATATTGATTACTCATTTTTTACTATGATGAGATCATGTGAAGTTATTTTGTTCACTAAAAATATGAATTTTGACAAGAGAAAACATGATTTTTGAAATCAAATGGTTTTTATTCTTATTCATTATATATCATGATTATGTTTTAATTATAGATATTTTATATGTCCCATTAATTTAAAACTGTATTCTACTATATATGCTTGTCATTCACTGAGTCGTCAGCTGACGTTATTTTAACATTTTTAGGTAATCAATAAAGAGGCTAGTTGAAAACTCTGTTGTGTCTTGGGACCTAGTACTAGTGACCTCTTAGGATTCAACTTACGTATCCATTACGACATTATTATTTTATTGGTGAATAGTTTTATTCATGGTTAGAATACTTCACAATTGAATTATTATAGTGGGTTATTCTGTCCCAAAGATATTTATTTTGATTTTAAGAATGATTGTTATTTTAGTAGATTTTCTGTACTCCACGGATATTAAATATAACCTGAATAATAGTTCTACAAAAAATTTTAGCATATACCAGCACTTTGCATTATTTGTAGTACTTTAAAAATTTTAGACTTTTGTGGCTATTGGGTTAAGGCCCATAGTCTAGAGCTGATTATGTCTCTAGATATAGGGCGTGACATAACCTTAATGCTAATCCAAAAAAAAACAACTTCTCGATTAAAGAAAAAATAGTTTTATGCTTACTCATGTGAGTCGCCTGACAACACAATGTAACAACTTCGTTTTTGCTTCCTCTCGATTTGCGTATCATTATAAATAGTATCAAACAAATGTTTAGATTTATTCAATGGGACTTGTCACTTTTTTATTATTATTTTATTCAACATGTGAAAATGTGTCATCCAATTATTTAAATGAAACATTGCTCCAAAAATATTGAATAAACAAGTGAGGGTCGTATAAACAAAGCGTTTGATTCAAGATTAAACGGTTTCTGAATTTTGAGACTAATGCATCATGGCAGAAGGTATGTAATTTTTTGCTACTTATTTTAATACTTTAATTCTCTCACATGTTTATCATTATATATATATATATATAATGATTCAGAAAATAGTAGGTGGAGATAGGAGTTTTTGGAGAGAGCAGGTTGATGGAGGTGACGATTAATTGACAGCAGATGGACATGGTCGCTATGGGTGGAGGTGGTAGCTGGTGGATAGAAATAATAGTAAAAAATTATGGTAATAATGGTGATTAGCAACAGTAAGTGGAGCTACCAGTCGATGGGAGATGTGGTGACTGGTGAGAGAGGTGTTTGGAGGATTCGGCCGTCAGTGGAGGGAGGAGGTAGTCAGTGGAGGGAGGAGGCAGCCAAAGATTATGATTAAATGTGGTGGTCAGACGTGTTTTTCGGTGATGGTAGCAAAATATGAGGCGGGTCCTAGATGATGGTGGAGACAGGAGAGAATGAAAAATTTATTTACAAAACATGTGAAAATATATTTTTTTTTCCTATTTACAAAAACATTGTTTTGTAGTAAATGTAAATCATCCATTATTGTATTAAACATTAAATACCATAAAATCATACACAAATGTTTATATAATGAAGTCATTAACACTAAGAGAATTTATATTTTAACTTTGTCCAAGCAATTAATGTTCTATAAATAGGTGTCATATGTGGCTAATTCAGGTATACACAAATAGGTTATGCTACAAACTTTATTTTGATGGCTTTTACTCTTCAGACTCTAAACTACACTTTTACTTTCACTGGTCGGCTTTCTCGGCCTCACCGTCGATTTCTCTCTCTGTTGTCCTCCGACAACAGCAATGGTCGAGTCTCGCAAATCATCCGATGCACAAATTTTTTTTTTTTTTTGTTTCCTTCAATTCAATTAAGAAGAAAAGAATGTTTGGAAAGTGAAAATAGTAAACAATAATATAAAAAACAGGAAATGAAATGAAAATTTATTTCCTCCAGTGTATATTTGTTGAAGATGATATAAGAAATTAATTACAAGAAAGTATATATTTGTAAAAAAACGTGTTTACCTAAATTAGCCCTACTAAATAAACAAGAACATGCTTACAAATTTGAAATTTAAATTATAGATGATTGCTTTCTTGAATTTATTTTTTAAACCAAAAAAAAAATATTTTACACTAATGGGGGTTACTATTCGTCTATCACCTACTCTAAAATGATGGATGGTCATTGTTCTACGTAAAGTATTTTTAACTATACAATTAAATAAGAGTACTAAATAAACAATATTACATGCACGGTGCTATTGAATAATTATTCTAAATTTTACACTATTAATATTTTTAATATAATGTATTTCATATTAATATTTTCTGTGGATAATTATTTGTTCAGGTCAATTTGCGACTATCTCGAATAATTTTGAGACACTAAAGTTAACTGCTGAGCAATCTTCAAATAGTTATAAAAATTCGAACTAGTGACTACTTAAGAACAAATTCAAAACTTGACCAATCAACCGATCTCTCAAGATTAGTCAGGCTCAATGATCCTGACCATTTAATATTTTAAAATTATAATTATTTATTGTAAAAATTCTATATATATATGCACGAGTTTTTTTAAATAAAAAAAACATAATTTATAGTTTAGAACATATTCACTTTCTACTTTTTAATAGAATCTATAAATGATTAAAAAATAAACACGTGTTACTCTTATTTTATAAAATTTAAAATTTTATAATAAATAAAATTAACGTTTTTCTATTAAATTTAACCGTATCAAACATAAAAAAAATATCTTCAATGTGCAATGATAGCTCAATTTTATTGATGTTGGAGTTGGGGCCTAGGATTAGTAATGTGGATCAATCACATTAATTAGGCTCTGTTTTTGTTTAGTTTTTCTTTTTGGCTTTTTTTTGTGTTTTTTATGAATTTTTTTATTTTTTAGGTTAATTTTTTTAATCATGATAAAATAAATCTAAAAGTATTACTGTTTTAAAAAAAGTTAGAAAAAAATTAACTAAAAACGAAAAAAGTCACAAAAAGCCTTAAAATAGCTTTTTTTGTCTTAACTGAATTTTTTTTAATTTTTTGGTTAAATTTTTTTACTTTTTTAATTTCTTACAATGAGAAAAAATTTAAAAATATCATCGTTTGAACTAATATAAAAATTTTTTTACTAAAAGACAAAAAAAATCATATAAAAAAATTATTTCGCAACATTGGTGGAGCATCACCATCAATTAAAGTCCGATGATATTGATTTATTGGCTTACCTCTAGGCGTTACTTTGATTTTTTTATTTATTATTGATATTTTTTTTGTATTTATACATAGTAGTTGTACTAGATCTTTTCTTCCTTTTCTTTCTTTCTTTTTTTTTTGGCACTTTTTATCACTAACAGACACATGAAAAGTTTATTAATTATCTTTTCACTTTTTTCACCAGTTAACCAAATACTTCCAATTTCCAACTCACACCAATACAGAAGTTGTTTAGAAGAATTCTATAAATAGGTGTCAAATGTGTGACTATACTTATACTTTTTCTACATTTGTGCTTTCTCGATTTCATTGTCAACTTCTCTCTATGTCGTCCTCCAACAATAACAGTAGTTCAATCTTGCCAATAATCCTATGCACAAACTCTATTGCTTCTTCTAGGGTGACTAAAGCCATCGGAGATCATTCTGGTACTACTGTTCGTCGATCCGCCAACTACAGGCCGGCGGTGTGGGAGTACGATTATATACAGTCACTTAGTAGCAACTACTTGGTATGTAGTATTTGTATATAAACAATAAAAATTTATACCTTCAAAGAATTAATAACCATAACAAATATATGCAATTAATTCGAACTACTCCTCTCAACATGAATTTTTTTAAAAAAAAGAAATCACTATTATTTTTGAAAAAAAAAATCCTTTGTCTCTCCCCCTCAAACCCTAAGGTGAACTTTAACGGCGTATTTGCAACCTTATACATGCTTGAAATTGATGTCCTCAGATCCACTTCGTTTCTTTTTTTTTTCCCTCATTTGGCAAGTTCTTCACTTTTTTTTCCCCTTCATCGGCAAGAAAAAGAAATATTATTGACCCATTGTCTCACGATGTTTTCATGATTCAATTTGCAAACTATTGAATTAAGCTATGTTTGGGATTTTTTTTTCACTTTTTTTATGTGCATTTTTTTGGTTTTTTTGGATTTGTTTTATATTTAGGTCCAGTTGTTTTACTTTTTTGGTTGGTTATGGAAAACAAAATTTAAAAATCATAGCATTTCTCTTATCTGAATTTTTACTTTTTTAAATCAGATAATTAAAGAAATTTTCTTTAATTAAATAAGAGAGAGAAATTTAAAAATAATTAAAATTTACTTTTTTTATGCAATTAGTTTACATTTTTAAATTTAAAATCGTATAACTTTTAGTATATGTATTCATATTTAATAATATTTTTTATTTTAATAAACTTCACGTAGAGATCTATAAAACAAGATCTATATTGAATATGAAACTTTTTAAAAAATAAAATAAGAAATTTTTGTTTTCACAATAAAATGATAATCTCCTCATATTGTTCTAATTATTATGTAGTAAAATATTATGTTCTCATTATGTTCTCACTGTTGATGGTTCATGAAGTATATATGTTCTCATTGATATGTATTGAAATATTATGTAATTATTCATATGTTCTCATTTGGATATCATAACACACAATATTTTTCTCGAAATCAAAAATATTTCCATTGCTATGTGTGTGTATACTATGTTCTCATTATTATGTAATTAAATATTATAATTTCACAGTGTTCTCATTATTATGTAATAAGACATTATGTTATTATTCTTATATTTTCATTACAATATCATGCCACATTGTGTGTTTGTTATCATCGTGTAAGTTATCATGTTGCATTACGATAGTCTCACAGTGTTATCATTATTATGTAATGAGACATTATGTTATTATTCATATGTTCGCATTACGATATCAGGCCACCTTACTATGTTCTCATCATTGTCATGTCATCATCACCATGTAAGTTTGTTCTACAATTTTGCATCGTAACTAGCACGTATGTTCTCGCTGACATTACACATTTGACTTATTTTGACAATAATCACACATTGTGTTCTCATATTGTTCTCATTATTGTAGTGAAATATTATATTTTCATTATGTTCTCATTGTTGATGGTTTATGAAGTATATAAGTTCTCATTAATATGTATTCGACATTATGCAATTATTAATATGTTCTCATTGGATATCATGACACACCATATTTTTTGTCAAAATAAAAAATATTGTCATCGCTATGTGTGGGTACATTATGTTTTCATAAATGCTCTTATTATAAGTTTTCATTAATATGTATTCGAACATTATGTAATTATCCTTGTTTTTTATTTGAATATCATGACACACCATGTCACGGCCCAAAATCCAAGAAAATAAAATTGATAAACCAAAACTAAGAAACAAACGTTAACCATTCGAACCAAACACTCCTTTTTGATTTAAAGAATCACAACACAAGGATCAACATTCGAAAAGAAGACTTCCGGGACTTCAATTTAAATATAAAATTGACTCTCAAAGGTTTAAAGAAGGTGGTTGTGGTGAGGGATTGGTTGTGGTGGGGTGGATGGTTGGGGGATGATTGTGGAATGGTCTATATCAAAATAATACCGTATTTTTTAATTAAAAATTTTATTATTTATTTTTTTAGAGAAATATTTTTAGGTACCAATCAAATATCGAAAATTAAAAAGAAAAAAATAACTTTTTATAAAATTATTTTTCATTAAAAATTATTTTTTATTATAAAATATTGTACGTTAAAAAATAAACAGGGCCTAACTGTTCTATATGTCTTTGCTTGTAGAACTGATAAGGAATTTTTAACAACCTGTAAATTCATTAATTGAGTAATTTGATAAGTAACTACATTTATATTAAAATGTAATAATAAGGATAAAGGAGATGAGTTGCAAAGATATCTATACTATTATTAAAAGCAAGCATCACACTTTGGCCTATTGAAGTTGACCGTAATTTTTGTTTTAAAAATACTCTTGTAATAGTTTATATTTAAAAATTTATAGAAGTAGTTACAAAACCACCACTCCTTTCTCTCTTTATTAATCTTATCTTTATCTTAAAATCTTAATATTATTCTTGAACTCTCATAATCCATAGTTAACATATTTTATTTTTAGGACTTATTTTTGTTGTGTGGCCTCTCTTTTAGTATTATTATACAATAACCAATATTATACACATATATATCATGCGAAAAGAGTTTGGGAAGCACTAATGTGATGAGTGTGTTTTTTTTTTTTTGGGTTGGTGGGTAATTAGATTTGAAGATGGCATGTGATTGGTTTGGGTGGTTGGCTTTGTGGAGACGATGAAATGGACGTGGGAGGACATGGGTGAGAAATGGCGGTGCTAAAGACAACATCAACATGTGAGATGAGAAAGAGAGTAATTTTAAAAAGTAAAGAAGTAAATTGACATTTGGGTTCTGAGAAACGAACTAAATCACATCCATCTTCATTCCCTTCCACCAGAACTAATGGCGCAGATCGTGATGCATCTTAATGCCTCTTGGATGCACTGCAAGACGAGAATGATGAAAATCATGTACTACATCGGTACAACACGACTTGGGTATGAATAATCTCCCTGCTAATCTCAAACTCTGATATGGGCTCACAACCCATTCTGTAGTGTCCTTTCCACTAACAATACGATCCTATAACATCTGAGCCTCCTGATCTGTCTGCTGAACCTCCAGCACAGGTGCAACCAACGCAGGTCGTGAAGCTACTGAGATTTCTCCTCGTCTCCCTGAGACATAGATCAAACTCCCCAACCTCTCCAAGCATGTCCCATTCTCGTATAGCCATGGAAGCTAACGAGCCATAAGATCTCCTACTAAGAGCATCGGCCACGACATTGGCCTTCCCCGGATGGTACTACGGGTCAAAATCATAGTCTTCCAACAACTTCATCTACCGTTGTTGGCGTAGATTCGGGTCTTTTTGCAAAAATAAGTATTTTAAACTCTTGTGATAGGAGAAAATCTCAAAGTGCTCGCCATAAAGATAGTGCCGCCATGTCTTCAAGGAAAAGACCACGACAGCCAACTCCAGATCATGTGTCGAATAGTTCTTCTCAAGAGCCTTCAACTGTCGAGATCCGCAAGCCACAACCTTACCTCTCTGCATCAGAACACAACCCAGACCATCATGTGACGTATCACAATACACTATGTAACTAAAATCTCATTCTGGAATAATCAACACTGGTGCACTGGTTAACCTCTTCTTCAACTCTTGGAATGCCAACTCGCAGGACTCGTTCCAATCAAACATAACTCCCTTACGCATAAGACGCGTCATCGGCACGGCAAGTCTAGAAAAATCCTTCCGATCCACTGGTAGTAGCTTGCCAAATCCAGAAAGCTGCGGATCTCAAACACATTCTTCGGTCGTTCCTAATCCATCGCTGCATCAGTCTTCGATGAATCCACTAATACTCCCTCTTTCAACACCACATGTCTAAGAAACCTCACCTCAGACATCCAAAATTCGCACTTTCCAAACTTTGCATACAGACGATGCTCTCTCAAAAGCTGTAGAAAAATATGCAGATGCTCTCCGTGCATCTCCTTAGTGGGTAAATAGATAAGAATATCATCTACGAACACAACCACAAAGCTATCCAGATACAGATGGAAGATAAGGTTCATCAAACCCATAAATGTCGCAGGAGCGTTCGTCAAACCGAACGGCATAATCAACAACTCATAGTGACCATAATGAGTCCGAAAGGCGGTCTTCGCTATGTCCTCGTTCCTAATCCTCAATTGATGGTACCCTGACCTCACGTCAATCTTCGAGAAATAAACTGATCAAACAAGTCATCAATCTTCGGCATAGGATACTTGTTCTTCACCGTCACCTGATTCAGCTTTCGGTAGTCAATACACAACCTCAAGGACCTATCCTTCTTCTTAGAAAAAAGAGCTGGAGCTCCCTACGGCGACGTACTCGGATGTACAAACACCTTATCAAGTAAATCCTAAAGCTATACCTTGAGTTCTCGCAACGCAGCCGATGCAAATCGGTAAGATAGCATAGAAATGGGAGCAGCTACTAGAACTAGATCAATAGAAAACTCTACCTCACGACTCGGTGGCAACTCGAACAAATTGTCTAGAAAGACATCTGGGTAATCACAAACCACTGGGGGAAACTCCCCTCGAACCCCAACCATCTCATCCAACATGAGAGCAGAAAAGAGAAAACCCAGCTTCCCCCGATTCTGAGCAACACCGAGCATAGTCACCAAACCCTCATCCCGATCGCCCACAAAACAAAAGAAATCATCCTCAGGCGTACAAATCGATATCCTCCGTCGATCGCAATCGATAAAGACACGATAGGTGGTCAGCCAGTCCATTCCTAGATGACATCAAACGTGGTCATGTCTAGAATGATGAAATCAAACAATAAACAATGACTGGCGACTCCCACCTCGCAAGATCTACAAACTCGACTTAATACCACATTTCCACTAACCAGGGTCTCTACGCTCAATGCACTACCCAACGAGTCTATCTCCAACCCCAATACAGATGCAAAAGTAGAGAAAATAAAAGAATGCGATGCTCCCATGTCGATAAGAATACTGGCCCGTGATCTATATACTAAGAGAGTACCTCGGATCAAGGATAGAGTAGCTGCAGCATCGGGCACGACCGGTGCTTTGGAAGCACTGG
Organism: Heliamphora exappendiculata; assembly: GCA_034768845.1. Taxonomy (NCBI): domain Eukaryota; kingdom Viridiplantae; phylum Streptophyta; class Magnoliopsida; order Ericales; family Sarraceniaceae; genus Heliamphora; species Heliamphora exappendiculata. The sequence goes on along the minus strand of JAOTRH010297930.1, from coordinate 19,521 downwards.
GATCAACAAGGGCATATGCTCTGCCCTAAGGTGCTCTATCCTGTCCACTGAAACCCTGGGTTGTCGACTGTCTAACAGACTGTACTAAGCACCCCCTTCTGCAAACATAGACGTTTGAGCCCTAGGTTACTGATAAGTCTGCCGTCCCTGTGCGGGCGGAACAACTAGAGCTCCTATCGTACTTTGTACACTCCCTCCTCAAGGGCAATTCCTACGCATGTGCCCCGACTGACCGCACCCAAAACATACTGGTGGCTCTCTCCCCTACGATAGAACAGGCGCTGAACTCTGAACCTAGCCCCCCAGCGGGCACTCCGTCGCACGATGCCCTGGCTGTCTGCATCGATAACAAGTGAACTCTCTCTGCTCCGGCCTTCTCGTCGATGTCACTGAAGGTGCAAGTGTTGAAAATTGTGGTTGATACGACTCAGCAGGATGAGAACTCGGGCCAGATGGCCTCTGGCGCTTTTTTCTGCGCCCCTAGAACTATACATCTCCTCTGCCCTGTTGGATCCTACTCTCTCTAACTATGCGCGTCTTATTTAGGGTATCTTCCACGATGATGATTGTCTCCACCAAGTCTGTAAAGACGCGCATCCTGGATGTCGCCACTCTATCTCGAACTGCGGGTCTCAAACCCCTTTTGAATCTCTTCGCACGAAACTCCTCACTTACCACAGTCTTCTGTGCAAACCGGGACAAGCTAGTAAACACGGCCTCATACTGGACCACTACCATCATCCCCTGAGTGAGGAACAGGAAGTCCTCCCTCTAACGATTTCTCGAGGCCTCCAAAAAGTACTTCTCTAGAAATATCTTCGTGAAAGCCTCCCAAGTGCCTCCCACTGTAGTCCTGAAAAATCTCCACCATTCATGGGCACTCTCCCTCAGCTAGAAGGCAGCAAACGCAACCCTCAGACCGTCCTCCACTATCTGAAGCATATCCAAAATCTTGCTCACCAGTTCCAACCATTTTGTGGCTACCGTGGGGTTGGGATCTCCGGCAAAGGTAGGAGGGTCAAGACGTTAAAACTCGCGCATTGCGACCGTTGCCCTCGGTTTGGGTACGCTCTCCCTTCCCCTAGCGATCTCGGCCAGCTACCAGGTAGAGCCTACCATCTCACGCAACAAGTCTACCCTGTCAACAAGTCATTGGGGAGCATTAGCATCCCTAACATCTGGGACTGGAACATCCCTTCAACTTGAACCACGGCTTCGTCCTCCTCGCGTGGACATAACTCTATACGAAAGCAACATAACAGTATAAGATTTCATACAACATGTTATTACTAACATAAAAGACATAATCATGCTAACACATAGCCATTCAAGATTATGTAAACACATCTCACATACCGAGGAGAAGCGACAAGACAGACGCGTTAATTTGGATAACCTACTTAGATTCCTTGCTAAAAAATACGTCGACTAAACGCATTTCTAACTTGATTTTCAAATTTGTTAATCCAAATGCCCTAAGGTAAGACTAATCCATTCTAAGGTCCAACCCCTATACTCACGTATACACAAACTATTATGCTCATGTTATAAAAATATTTAAACACATGCAATCAAGCACACGCAATCATCCTTACAAAGTGATGCACCCTCTTCCCTTGGCTCTTAGATATTCGAACCCAGAGTTTTGATACCAAGTTGTCACGTCCCAAAATCTAGGGTCACGTGAAAAGCCCACCAAACCACCAGTTATAGAAATACAGGTTTTTACTGATAAAACAAGCAACCAAAAATATAACTTTTGGAATTAAAAAGAGTACCCATGGTTCATCTCTCCTACAGCATACATACTTTTTCATACATGCATAATATATCGTCTCAAAACTTATAAAACAAGCCTTTAGAAATAGGCAACACAAGAGGGCGACCTATAGGATCTACCATACAATGTCTCATAAGGTGCCATTTCAATGCTCGACTGCTAACTTTTATTGTAGGAAAACTTCACCAACGTTAAATGGTCCTCCCATGAACCACAAAAGTCAAGAATATACCCTCACAACATATCTTTGAGTATCTAGATGGTACGCTCCGACTGGCCATTGGTCTGAGGGTGAAAAATAGTACTTTACATTGATTTCATAATATAGGTCCCTTAGCCCCAAAAGCTCCAATTTTCATGAGTTTAATCACAAATCCAAACCCTAACCCACCATTTTTCAATCTTGATCATAACCAACGACAACAAAATGATAGAATCAGGTTAAACCTTTCATAAATCTAAGATTTAACATCCTTTAATATCGAACCCTAACCTAGGGCTTCAAAAACCCCATTTTCATACATTTATGTTCATATAATCAAAAACACAACTCATATCACATAGATATTTAAGGATAATCATAGATCCTACCTTTTTAACGCTCTAGCACCAAGGAAACCACTCTAGCAAGCTCCAATCACAAGAATCTCCAACCGAATGGCGAGAAGCAAGCCTCCAACGTCAAGCTCGAGCCTCCAATGGCTATTCGACCAAGAGGGAAGCAAGTAATCGCCTCAAGAGAGGCAAAAAGAGCTCCAAGAACCCTCCAAAACAACCCTAGGTCTCAACTTCTATTCTAGAGAAAGAGAGGAAAGAAAAAAATGACAGAAAAAAGGCTAACCCGCGACTTATAAATCTGTTTGCCGACAGTTCGCTTGATCGGATCCCCCACCTCTCGACCGATCCCTACTTACCTAAACTCTCTGCCACCTGTTTGCTCGAGCGGGCTCCCCACCGCTCGAGCGGTCATTGCTCGGTGAAAACCCTAACAAAAGATACAAAACTAAACCAAAACATAAGCCAAACACCTCACAATAATGTTCTCATGCACTACTAAACATTCAATCGTTGTTAGCAACCTTAACATGCTCAAGTTTTAATTTTCACTTACGATTTACCTATTCAACTGTTTTTCACCAAATTTAACATAACATGGTTTCGTTAATCCTTGTAAATAAAAAAGGACCGGGTCCCTACAACCTCCCCCACTTTGGAGATTTCATCCACGAAATTACATGTGCATCATGAATTAAACAACTTGGGGTATGCCTTACGGACTTCCAACTCTCGCTCCCATGTGGCTTCTTCAACGCCGTGATGAAGCTATAACTCTTTTACATACTCAATAGTTCTCCCTCGTAGGACTTGGTTGTTGGTATCGAGAATGCTCATCGGTCTCTCCTCTAGGTAACGACGTCCTCTACTTTCAACTCCGTCCAATCCAAAATATGAGATGAGTCTGACTCATACTTGCGTAACATGGATACATGGAAAATGTTGTGTACGGAGGATAACTGTGGTGGCAAGGTAAGGCGATAGACCATTTCTCTAATCCTGTCAAGGATCTCGAACGGCCTAATAAAACGCGACGATAACTTTTCATTCTTTCCAAATCTTATTAAACCCTTTCGTGGCGAGACCTTCAAAAAACGTGGTCTCCCACCTCAAATGCCAATGGTCTCCTCCTCTTATCTACCTAGCTCTTTTGACGTTTTAAGCAGTCACTAAACATTTACGAATTGCGATAATCTTCTCTGTGGTTTTACGCACAGGCTCGGTCCTTAACACGGCCATTTCACCCCTAACCTCTTAGGCTTTATGCAAATTTTATATAGTCAAGGCTTTTAAATGCATTTCTTTATCTTGGATGGCTTGCTTAATTACCATTTCTATGGGGTGTGTATAGTGTATCAAGCATACTATGCATTATTTTTTAAATATAACCAAAATGCATATTTACACCCCCTCAACCCCCCCAAAATGGTGCTAAGTGTAATTTACCATTTTTTATATTTTTTTGACCATGTAAACACACAACCCCCTAATACTTTCTTAAAGCGAAGCATCTGTATAATAGGAAGTGGAACTGTGATCGATACGTGAATTTGAGGCATATTGTAAACATGATCTTTAATTTGTTAATCACCCACTGTGATATCCCATTCCTCATCGGTGAAAGATAAAAATTAAGTTTGATATATAAATAAATTTGTGGGCTACTACTAATAACATGGATTGAAGCATTTTGAGCCGCTTTGCTAAGCTCTTTATTCAAGTTATTGGGTCAGTGATCTACTTGAGTTATTACACCCACACGACTAAGTAGTTTGTTGGGGAATTTGAATAGTAGTAAACATCTAAAGTGCAAAATCACCAAAAATTGTTCAACCATTCCTCAATTACCACCTACCACATTTGGGAATGGCTCCGTACAAGGATAGATGCAAAATTTTAATCAAATGAGGTCAAATATGTATGCTATAAAAAATTAGGGAAGCCTACTTCTATAATTTTAAAATATTAAGAACTAATATTACTATAGTAATAAGGTCCTTTTTTTGAAAAAAAAATTAGAAGTGGTGATCACTTTGGTCGCCCTTTGTTTTGTTCATTCTTGACTATGAGGAGTTATTGAATACTAAATTAAATTGTACTTCATTGGAAGCAATTTTTGGTAACAATATATAATTTTTTTTTGCAATTTTTCGTAATAATATATAATTTTTTTTACAGGGAGATATGTACCTAAAAAGTGCTGCAAAGTTGAAGAAAGATGTGACGATAATGCTTGATAAAGCAACAGATCCACTGAAAGGACTTGAGTTGATTGATGATTTGCAAAGACTAGGAGTCTTCTATCATTTTGAGGAGGAAATAAAGAGAGTCTTAGAAAGCATATACAACAACGAAGATGACAAGTGGAACAAAGAAGACGACTTGTATTATAAGGCTCTCAAATTTAGGCTTATGAGACAACATGGTTATAATGTCTCTCAAGGTACTTTAATGGCTTCTTCAACTTATTACTTCATTATATGTGTGTGTGTGTGTGTGCGCGCGCGCGCTCTCGCGTGTGCGTGCATAGTATGGAAAGAGAGAAATGTAGATAATTAAGGATGAAATGTGTTAGTATTATAGAAAATTCAAAGCAGGATTTATAAAAAATGAATACAAAAAGTAAAGAATGGATCAAAAACTAATAAAAAAGAAACATTCGATTTATGTAGTTCACCCAACATGGCTGGGGTACATCCACTGCTGCTACGATTGTTTCACTATAACAATAAAAAATAAAAGTTACACAGAAATTTCCTTATGCTATAATATATAGCTACAGATACAAGTTTGTGAAAAATACTAAAGTACCCTTAAAAAGTCATTTCACCTCGAGGGCTCCTAACTCACCATGAACGTGTGGTTCAGTGCACAAAACTTATCAGGCTCTACACTACTTAACAACATCCCACTTGGAGGTTGATACAGAACAACTTCAAACATCAACAAATCACAAACATACAGCAAAGTAATACGACAACAAACTCCTCTGTTCTCAAGCTAGAAAACCGACTGAAACTGAGCAAAACTTTGGATTCTCAATGGTGACCACTTTTGTAAACATATCTGAAAGATTCTTTACGCCACAAATATTTTAAAGGGACAAAGCTCACTATCCAAATGTGACTGAATGAAATGATATCTCAAGCGAATGTGTTTCATTATATTATAAAACACTAGATTTTTTACAAAATGAATGACACTGTGACTATCTCTAAATGGAACACCACATTTTTTTTCTTACCCAACTCTTCTTAGAAATACTGCAACCATGTCATCTCCTTGTTAGCTTTAATGATAAAAGCATATTCGTTCCATAGTGAAGAGAGCTATAAATTTCTACAATTGAGAAATCCAACTCGTTGTACAACTCAATATAATAATATAGTTAGTAGTACTCTTTCTGTTGTCAACATCGCCACCCAAATCTGCAACAACATGATCATGTAAATTTAACCGATTAGGTTTAAAACAAATTGTCGCATCTGTGGTACGTCGTCAGTAACTAAGGATCCATTCAACTATTTCCAATGCTACTCACTCGAATTATTCATGTGATTGTTTAAACTTCTATTGCACGTGATATGTCAAACCTAGTACAAATGATAGCATACATTAGGCTTCTAATAGTTAAAGCATAAGAAACACTTTGCATGTACTCATTTTCTTATTCAATCTTAGGTGATTATTCATTAGCAATTCTAACATGACTAATTAAATGTGTATTTATTGATTTTGCATTTTGCATCTCGAACCTGTTAAGAACCTTTTTAATGTACTCACCATGTGAAAGCATTAAAGTAATAGAAACTCTGTCCCTATTAATCCATATTCTTATAATCTATTTTGGAGCATCAAAATCTTTCGTCTTAAACTATTTTCACAACTACTTTTTCAATTCATTAATCTCCTACATGCTAGGTCTCGTAATATCATCAACATAAAGGAGAAAAATAATATAACTATAGTCAACCCTCATGAAATACAAATAATGATCTGTCTAGCATGTCACAAACAAAGTGAATCTATCAAAAATTTTGTACCAATGTCTCACAACCCGTTTCAACCCATACAAGCTCTTTTTAAGCCTATCTTCTTCCCCCGTTCTATGTGAGACTATAGTTTCTTTATGTAAATGTTGTTTCACATCCATTTGCTCAAGATGCAAATCTTTAAAGTCACAATTCTCAAGACAACTAGAGACAAAATTTATTGCAGTTGACAACCTATTTCTACTAAGATCCCTTCATAACTAATCTCTTCGTAGTATTTACTTCCATCATGCTCCTCCGTGAATTTTATAAATCCTTTTATTATGAAAATATTTCTTCCTTTTTGGTGGCACAACTAACTCTCGAATCTCATTTTTCATCATAGCATCCATCTCATTCTGCATAGCTGACTCCCACACAGTTGAATCTTCAACTTGCAAACTCCAATTTTTTTCCCAGATAGGCAACCCAAGAAAGCAGGTGAAATGGGTTTTAAAAACTTTTGAATATTGATTAGATGTACAAACTCAGATGACAAAATACAATAATAAAAATAAAAAAAGATTAAAAATACACAACCACAGGAGATAAGGAAAAATTAGAGAGGAAAGAGAGAAAATTAAAAATATGAGATTTTATAGTTGTTCGGCTTTAATTCAAGCCTGCGTCCACTCTTCAAAATACTTCTCGAGTATTTTTCACTATTCTTCAATATTTCATACAGCCGAATGCTTTATAGATGCATTAAATCTGCTTTAGTTGAGTCACCACCGAACCAAAGACTTACCCAAATTAATAATCCCCTATTTGAGTCTTCTTTATCTCTTATCAAGAAAGTAACTCACACTCTTAAACACACAAGAGTTCTCTTACCTTTTCTACAAAATGAACAAGACTACAAATCTCACATGTTTTTACTCTCAATCACTCATCAAAATGAAAAACTATTGTATCAGTACAAGAAATGATAAAGAGGGATTTCTTCAATGAAAGAGTAGAATGATTGGATGATTGATTAGGTGCATAAATCGATTGCAATCATTCTTCATATAGACCATTTAAGCAATATAGTTGTTGGAGAATAATTTAGGCAATCAATGCAAAAATTGCTCCTCAAAGATTTTTCTAATGTCCGTTTGATTTGAAATCCATACAAGAGGTCTCGACACATTTAGTAAGGGTGTTAACATTGCTATCATATTCTGGAAGTTCTGCCAAAAGGTGTCGAGCACTTGAATTTATATGATTTTTTATTGAAAAAAAGTCATGCTCGCAAATAACTTATTACAAAGAGGTGAGGGTGCCGATACAGTCGTTTTCTTTTGTCTGCTAAGTGTTGTTATGTTGAGAGGTGTCGACCCCTATTGAAAAGTTGTCGACACTCTTGATTGTTTTAAGAAAAATCTTTTGAGTTTTTTGGGATAATGTTTTCTTTCTTAACACAAAAGGAATGTTTTGGCACTTTAAAACTTTTATCTTTAAGGAAAAAGGTTTGAAACAAAGTATCGACATTTTTTATCATCAAAACCACACACGGTATCCTTAGCGCTGACCCAATTCACCACCATTGGAGAATTATAAATAGTACAATGATCAAGAATAATATTTGGGTACGTTTAGGGACCCTAGGATTGTCTTAACTCTACAATAAGATTATGCAGTTCTACCCACGGTATAATATTTTTAGGATTATTCTACAACTCTATTCACGTCTTTTTCAAAAGTCTCATCTAACTCAATATGATTAGATTTCATAGGAAAACATTAAAAGCAACAGCCCTATCTTCATATATAGCTTTCTCATTAAATATAACATATCTACTTTAAAAGTTTTTTCAATTCAATCATCCTAAAATCAATAACCAAAATCATTAGTGCCATATTCAATAAAAGTGCATTTCAAGAATTGAGACTTAAGTTTGTTACTATCACTAACATCAATATGAACATACGTACGAAGCACAATCAAATACTTTAATAAAGCCTCGTTAGGTATCTTTCCCTCCAAGATAATATATGAACCACAATTTATAAGATACACCGCAGTATATAACACCATTTACCAAGAATGTTTGTGGCAAATCATAATGTATCCTCATATTTCTAGCATGCTCAGTTAATGCCAATTCATATGCTCAACAACCTCGTTGAGTTGAGGTACTTTTGCCAAAATTTTATCCATACTAATTATGCTCAGGGCTCAAAATTCTTTGAACCCAACATAATATACTCCCCTCTATTATTCAATCTTAGACAAAGTATTATCTGTTGGATGGTGTTTCGTATTTTTGGAATTTTAATTTGGTCAAAAGTCCGAACAGTATTAGAATGCTAAAAAGGGAGAAAGACGGCCCCAAGACCTCTGAAGAGAGCAGAGAAATTGGGAACAGGTTTTGACCGATCGAGCCGTCTAAAGACCGCTCGAGCTGTCTAGGTGCAGCAACAATTTTTTTTGTATGGCACTAGGATTTATTTTTGTCCTAGCTAGGATTATATATAGAGGGTTTTGTGTTACAAAAACCATAGAACATGATATTCTCTTGAGAGGCTCAAGTTAAAGGCTAGAGATAGTGTAGAGAGAAGGAAAGAGACTCAGTTTGAGGCCATACTAAGAGATTGTGAGGTTGAGAGTAAAACTTTTATTCCATATTGTTCAATAGTGAATCATTTCTTCTCCCATTGAGGTAGGCAGCTAGTCGAACCATGTATATTATTTTATTTCTTTTGGTTGTTCTTGTTCTCTATTTGATTTGTGTGGATCGTAGCCAACGTTCCTGTTTTCGCTGCATAGGGGATTTGTGACTTTAAAATCCCAACAACTAGTATAAGAGCGGGGTTAAGGCATGATCGCAAGATTACAGTAAAGATGAAGAACATCAGGTATGATGTCGTGAAGTTTACTGACAAGAATAACTTCTCTCTTTAATAGAGGCAGATGAAGGATTTGTTGATCCAGCAAGGTGTCTCCAATGTGTTACCCGGCAAGGTAAAAAAAGCTATAAAAAATTATCGACAATGATTAGGAGGAACTTGACGCCAGGGCGCAAGTTCGGCTCGGCTGAATCTAGGAGATGATGTTATTCACCACGTGATTGATGTGGAGACAACACATGAGCACTGAAAGAAGCTGGAAGGTCTCTACATGAAGAGAAATCTGGTCAATAAGTTGTATGTGAAGAAGCAACTGTATAGACTACAGATGAGGGAAGGTACAAACCTTTTGGAACATCTCAACGTGTTAAATATGCTCATCACACAATTATTCGGGTTTAGAGTAGAGTTTGATGATGAGGATAAGGCGATACTTCTATTGACATCTATTCCGACATCCTATGATCATTTGGTGACAATGTTGATGTATGAAAAAGATACTTTAGAACTTGAAGAGGTCACCAGTGCTCCTTTGTCACATGAGAAGATGAAGAGAGATGGTGAGTCAGATATAGATGGACTACTTTTGGGTAAGTCTGAGTCAAGTAGAGGAAGGAGTAGATCCAGTGAGGAGAGTTCCAATAGAGGGAGATCTCGGTGCAAATCACGTGCAAGGAAGAACGTGGAATGCTTCTATTGCCACAAAACTGGTCATTTCAAGAGCCAATGCCAAGAATTGAAGCAACATCTAGAGGAAAAGAAGAATGGAAATGCGTCTTCAAAATCTGTTAGTTTTGCCAAGAAATCATCAGACAGTGAGGTAGATGGAGATGCACTTTTAGTTTCTTTAGGTTTTGATTTTATTTCAAAATCATAGATACTAGATTCAGGTTGCTCATACCATATGTTTCCAACGAAAGAATGGGTTGACACGTATAAGCCCTACAATGGTGGTACAGTTCTAATGGGGAATGACACAACATACCAAGTCATTAGAAGGGGTACAGTCAAGATAAGAATGTTCGATGGGATTGTAAGGGTCTTGAAGAATGTCAGACATGTTCCAAGATTAATGAAAAATATGATTTCTTTAGGAACATTGGATTCTTTGGGTTACAAGGACACAATGAAGCGTGGAGTAATGAGGATTAGTATAGGGGCTATGGTTATCATGAAAGGGTAAAACGTTGGGAATCTCTACAGATTGGTAGGAGACATGGTGGAAGGTGGAGTTACCATTACCACACAGGCAGAGTTCAACAGGAACAGCATAAGACATAGACATTTGATGCTTGGTCAAACTGGCAAGCAGAGTATATTAGAAAGTCAAAAGAAGAGTGCAGCAGTCAAGATGAAGCTCGATAAGACTAGTTCACCCAAAAAATCGGGTGATGGTAGTTCATGTCAACAATAACAAGAACAGTACCGTGGAAATCCTTCGTTTTACCATAAGGTTACAAGCAGATTAAAAAAAGATCAGGGGCACATAGCAGTGTCAGAGAAAGTGAAGTCACCACCAAAGATTGAGAATTTGGAATTTGAAAAACTGTCCAAAAAAGAGAAGATTGATGATTGCAAGATGGTTAAATTTAAGTGTGGCTTGGATTTGGTCTAGGTTCATTCAGTTTGATAAATAGAAAGAGTGGATCACTTATACCTGTGAAAGGGGTGCAACAAAGGCAGCTAGTAGATCATTAAGGTGGTTCAGAAATTCGAGCCAAGGTGGAGATTGTTGGGTTGGTGTCTTATATTTATGGTATTCTAGTTCAGTAGAAAGTCCAGACAGCATTGGAATGCTGAAAAAGGGAAAATACGGCCCCAGGACCTCTATAGACAGCAGAAAAATCAAGAATAAGTTTTAACCAATCGAGCGGTCTAGGAGCAACAATAATTTTTTATGTGGCGCTAGGGTTTATTTTTGACCTAGTTAGGATTATATATAAAGGGTTTTGTGTTACAAAAATCCTAGAACGTAATATTATCTTGAAAAGCTTATGTTAGAGGCTAGAGAGTGTGTAAAGAGAAGGAAATAGGCCATACTCAGATATTGTGAGGTTGAGAGTAAAACTTATATTTCATATTGTTCAATAGTGAATTGTTTCTTCTCTCGTAGAGGTAAGTAGTTAGCCGAACCACGTATATTGTCTTTGTCATGCCCCCAAACTCGGGTTACATGAATTACCCAAGAAACACCCGTTTATAAAACCAAGATCCACCCAAAACATCTAAGTCCAAACGAGTCAAGAACCTAACCTAAAAACAAATTGAAATCCTTTGAAAAATGCATCTCAGAGGGTTTATTTTTAGTAAAAGAGAAACCCAAAAGAATGAGGTCTAGGTCCCGAGAGCCAAGTTTTTAAAACAAAACACACAAAATTTTCTAAACATGCCCAGACAAATCGATCGATCAGACGACCAATCGATCGGTCTTTGACAGTTTGCTATTTCCCACACGCCTGTCAAAGAACCGAGGCATGCAGAAGATCGATCGGTCGGTCTGGCCCTTGACAGATTCTCAAAGCCAAACCATGGAATCCAACACTTCGAAAATATTGTACTCTTTTCCAAAACATGCAAGGAAAAATAGGATAGCTTTAAAAGTGCCAAAAACTTGATCCAAAACCTCTCTCGAGGCGCATAAGTTAAATTTAAACGACAAACCAACCGAAAACCATTGTAATACATGGAGATCACCGAACCCAAACCCCATTTCAATCATAGAACATTAAGTTCAACCATTCCAAGGTTCCTCTCATTCATACAAGCATACATGCATAGGAACCATAGCCTTAAGGCTTCCAAAACAAATTCCTTCATATACAAAACAAAATTGAATAATGATTACATGGTTCATACGACCAAAAAGGAAAAACTATGAGTTTTCTAATCAACCACCGTTCTTCGAACTACACCATACTAAGCCAAATCATCTGGATCACCTGAAATTATTTAAATCCAACAACGTGAGCCGAAACCCGATAAGAATAGACTAACATGCATAAAAAGCATAACATGTAACTACTAGTTATATGAACAACTCGCCCATTCACACCCTTTTTAAAACGATTTTCTTTCAAACCATTATGTTCATATAACTCCATAATGATACATAATTTAAAAATACCTCAAGAATCATTTTTATTCTCCACACGATTTTTAACGAAAACAAGTAATACAGCCACAATGATTCACACGTGCCGACATTGTCGCATCGCGAACAATGGTAGCAAGTATAGACTCTCATCTATTGACCTAGGTCCGGGGCATCCAATTGCCTACTAGGCAATGACAAGTTCTATACCTTACCACAACAACACACGCCTCACATTGGGGTAACCACTTCATTTACAGGGATTAACCAGAAGGAGCAAAGCACATATTTGCGCAAATTTCTAGACTTACACCGAGGAGCAATTGAGGTCTATATTTGCTATGTTGTTACGGTATATTTACAAAATCATTAAAGGCACACAGTTCAATCATTAATTCGATTAAAGGCACACAGCTAATCCATCCAAATTTATGGAGACAAAATTAATTTTTTTTTGCACAAAGCTATCCTCAATTCAACTCACATTTTAAAAACCCATGCTCAACCCTAAGCGTTAGCTTCAATCACCAAAATTCATGTTTTTGCAACATTCACATAGTTTTCTCCGATTTTCAAAACACATATTTATGAAAACTATACATATATGTTTCTACCAACTTTGTAATAAACCTCCAAAGCTCAAAACATACTTTTAAACCAATCAAACAAGGCTTAACTTCAAAACTCAACATTTATAGCATTTGCACACGGTAGGAATGCATATAATCACATGTAACACCCTTTCTAAAACAAGATAATCTAGAATCCTACCGTATAGAGTTAAAAACTCGACATTTTCACTTCCCGTGAAAAACTAATGTCGCCAAAACAAGATTATGTTCGGATGGATGCGAAGCCCTTGGCGTGTACAACACCGTTTCGCTCTCGCAACGCCAAAAACCATACCCGGAGGAAGCCAAAAACTATAGAAAAGTCTAGGGTTTTGAGTTATCTTCTAGAGAGAAGGGAGGAAAACTTGTTTGACAAGTTTTAGACCAAAAACCAATGAAAGTAGTCTGTCCCGCGCCCACTTAATCCCGACAGACCGATCGATATCGGTCCCGCCCAGAAAAATTTCCAACTTTGCACCTCTAAGCCCAAACGGTCCAGAACTAATCCTATTATGCATTTTTAAGCCATCACATGCATGTAACTCATAAAACAAACTATTTTATAACACGTCGATAAAATATTACAAAATAAAATGGAACCGAGCCTCACAGTCTTGTTTCTTCTGGTTGTTTTTGTTCTCTATTTGATTTGTGCGGATCGTAGCCTAAATTCCTGTTTCTGCTGTATAGGGGACTTATGTCTTTCAAATCCCAACATGATGAACATGAAGACATGGAATTAGTGTACGTAGGTCCTCACATATTTGTATGAACTAACTCTAATATTTCCTTCTTAAATATTTTGTCAACCTTCGAGAAATTGACTTTGTTCTATATACCCACTATATAGTCCTCATACAAATCAATGCTTAAATAATTTCAGGCCCTGTAGTTTACCCTTTGGCAGAAGTGTTTTCACTCTGTTCTCATTTATATGCTCAAGCCTACAACACCACATATTTAAAGCATTCTTTGTGTAAACAGAAGCAAAAACATTTTTTTATTTGTAATTATATAAATTATATATTCTTCCTTTCCACGAGAAACAACCAAAATTCTTTTAGTGATTTTTCACATACCACTCATGTTTATTTCCCCAAGCAACAACAAAAACCCCTTTGACCACCTATGAAGCTTGTAATATAACCTTCATCATACGATTTTTCCACAAAAGTCAATTTTTTCGATCCCGGTACATGCTTACCAATCTGTAGTTTCAGTATATTCCCATTCGGCAAACTAATTCAAACATCCCCTTTACTTACAGTCTTTAGTTACATGGTTTTTTTTTTCCCAAAATCACCATTGACATAGTCTTTTGCGACTTCTCGATGTGAAGTAGAGTACCAAGATGATTTAGAATTCAATCTCCATGATTCAATAGGACTAACAACGCTACAAATCAGAGCATTATGAATTGATCTCCTCCGTGGTTGTAGCATTTGCAAAACTCTACTCGGTCTCACTCTTTTTTTTAGACTTACAATATTTCCTAAAATGCCCCTTATTTTTGCAGTTCCACCAAGCAACTCTCCTTGTTGATTTGATTTTTCCTTTTAATTGCGATCTACCACTCCCAAAGTTTCTTTCAATTGTTTCTTTCCTTATTTAAGCACTCAAAGAAGACCCCCATGTTTTGCCCAATTCCATCCTATGAATTTCTATGCTCAGAATTATGTTTCGAACATCATCATATTTTAGTTTTAATTTCCTTGAGGAATCATTCACCGCTATTACAATGAAATTACAATTCTCTAGTAGAGAGGACAAAAGAATTAACTCTCTTATCTTATTCATTAAACTCAATTAATATAGAAATTATCTGAGTTGCCACTTTCATAAACTTGCTCAAATTCTCTACATTTGACCCTCTTCTAACATCTTAAAATTCAACAATCTATGCATCAGATAACCTTATTGATCGCAATAAGTTTTTTTATACATATTCATTAAGGTTGCTAGTAGACCCGCCATAGTCTTCTACTTTACCATATTGAAAATGACATTAAAAGACAGGATTAATTGAAATTCCCACAAAGTTTTCTAGTCAAGAAGAGCCCACTTTTCATCCATCATGCCTTCAAGTTTCTTTCTCTTAGGGGGTAAATATAGATTCCTTTGATACAGATAATCTTTAATTTGTATATTTTAGAATCCAAAATCTTCACCGATGAACCTCCCAATCTTAAACTTTTTATTTTTTACCACCATCATTCATATGCAAACCTTAAGCTCTAATACCAATTGTTAGGATTACAAAAAATCTAAAGTAGGATCTATGAGAAATGAAAAAAGAAAATCAAGAACAAACACACATGAAACACAAGATTTATGTGGTTCGCCTAACGAGGGCTACATCCATGGCCCTTAAGAAAACATTTCACATAGACATAGCCCCTAAATTTCTCGTAAATATGTGACCCGAGAAGATATTCTCACAACTAAAAACTCAAGGCATACTTCAAAGGTTTTCTCCATTTCTTTGCTACCTAACTGATTGAGAGATATAGGAGGAAAGCATGCAGGAAAGGAACGAAGCAACAAGAACAAACAACGAACAAGCATGATACATATGGGCAACAATTAGACATTTCTAAAGTATCATATGATATTATTTAAATAATGTTATTATCTAATGATGTAATAAAAAGTACTCACAGTGAAATACTATTGGCCTTAGTTAGGTGAAAGACAAATGATGACCAATGTAATGTGTATCATACTTCATTTTCCAACAATACAATGCATATAATGACACATAATATTTTGGTGCACCTAATTTTCTCAATATATACATGGAGTATGCTTCTCTCTAAATATATTGAAATTCGACTAATGACTGAAATCATTGAATAACTTGTAGGATTAATATCTTACGGCGATTCCTTGCTAATCAAGGCTAAGATTAAGATAAATTTGGGCTAAGATAGTTTTTTGAAATTGAAAAAACTGAAGAAGTATTCCATAAAAAGGACCAAATAGAATTTGTTTTAACTTGAAAATTAAAAAAAGAGAACTTTTCTAAAATAACAAAATTTCCTCGTTGGAGGCTTAATGATCCAATTGGTTAAGCTCGAGTATGCTTCTCTCTAAATATATTGAAACTTGATCAATTCCTAGCTAGTTCCTTGCTAATCAAGGCGAATATTGAGTTAACCTCGATGTTGACTCTAACCAAAAAAAATAAAAAATTAAAGGAAGTATCTTAGAAAAAAAATTGAACCAACTCAAATTGGTTTTTACTAAGAAATTAATTAAAGATAACATTCCTAACACAACAAAATTGTCAATTTGAAAACCTAAATTTGTTTGTTTCCACATAAATATTTTATAATAAAAAATATTTTTAATGTAAAATTATTTTACAAAAAAATCTTGTTTCTGTTTTTCATGTAAAAATATTTTAATTTTTCTTGTTTCTGTTTTACGGTGTTTGAATGATACTTAAAAATATATTTTCTACAAAAAAATAGAAGTCACCGTCGCCACTGGTCACCAGTTCTGCCACCACCTCCACCGCAGTCATCATTGCCACCACCACTCCTATCATCGCTGCCACCGCCACTATTGCCGCCACTATTGCCGCCATCGTAAAATGACTTATGCTTCGCTTTTTTGTAAATCAATTTTGGTCTTAAAGTAGAATATTTTACTAAAAAAATATTTTACGTTATTTTTTATGAAACCAAACAATAAAAAATAAAAAAATAAAAAATATTTTACGTCGAAACAAATATAGCCTTAATTTGGTTACAAACATTCAGTCACAACTAAATAATGAGAATTTGTTGTTGGTCTATTTTTGATAAAATACTGTTTTTGTTTTCATTTTTTTTTAGGGATTCTCTATCTAAAAACTCTATATTTTGTTCCAAATCCAATGTAATTAAGATTGTTATAATATGTAAGAATTTAGAACTACAGTAATCTCGATTCATAATCTAACGATTTTCAATACATTTAGATAGATGAATAAAAATCCTGATCACAAGCCTTGACTTTGTATATTTATAGTAATTAATTTGGTATTTACATTGATTGCAGAGGAATTTAAAAGTTTTAGGGACGAGATGGGAAATTTCAAGGCTTGCATTTGTGAAGATGTAAAAGGTCTTCTCTATTTGTATGAAGCCACATACCTTTCAATTGAGGGAGAAAATATATTAGAGGAGGCTAGAGATTTTACAACTAAAATTCTCAAACAAAGTCTCGAGATGAAAAACGACATCGATGAACATCTTAGCATATTAGTGAGACATGCCTTGGAGGTTCCACTTCATTGGAGAATGCCAAGGCTGGAGGCAAAGTGGTTTATTGACGTGTATGAGAGAAGATTAGATATGAATTCTACACTACTTCACTTAGCTCAATTGGATTTTAACATGGTGCAAGCAACTCACCAAGAAGAGCTGAAGCATTTGTCAAGGTAACATATATATATATATATATATATATAACCAAGTGGCCTTTGGCTTATTAGTATAGATGTTTGCTTTCCAAATAAAAAGTTAAGAGTTCAAACCTTACTAAACGCAAGGTGTGGGTGTAATGAATGTGTTAAGTATTTGTATATATATATATATATATATATGTGTGTGTGTGTGTGTGTGTGTGTGTAGGTCTATGTATCCATATATGCAGTTAGGATGATATTTGATAGGTCTTTTATTCCATATGTTAGATCTTTTTTACTTTCAATTTTTTATATGAGTTAATTTTATATTATTATTTCCATTTTGACACGTTTTACAAATTCTATTAACCAATTTTCATTTCATGGATTAAGGATATAATATTCCAATATATTTTCCTCACATTTTGTGTGTGTTTGTGGTAGCTTTTCGTTAATCATTTGATTTATTTTCAGTAAAAAAAAATCATTTTTTGTTCTTAAGAATTTGTTTTTTTAGTTTCTCATGATGAGAAATATTCAAAATGTATATCTATTTGGGCTAAAGTTGAAAAGGCTCACTAAAATTAAAAAACAATGTCACTTAAAGATCTTTAAGTGGGTTTTATCATCTTATTGAACTCTTTTCTTAGTTTTTAACCAAAATTTTAATTTTCTAGTAACTCATGAGCAAAAAAAATCTAAAAAGTATGTTTACATGGACAAACATTGAAAAATATTTATTAAAAATGCAAAAAAAAAATAGTATTAAGAAGTTATTACAATTGGTGGCTCTCTAGGCATGATAGCGTCGTCCTTGTTTCTCATGATTTAGGTGGTGGAAGAGTACAGGATTGGGAGAAAAGTTAAGCTTTGCGAGAGATACATTGGTGGAGAATTTCTTATGGAGTGTTGGAATAGACTTCAACCCTCAGATTCCGAACATTAGGAGGATTTTTACTCTTCTCGCTGCTCTAATGACAGTGATTGACGATATCTATGATGTGTATGGCACACTGGATGAACTTGAACTCTTCACTAATGCCGTAGAAAGGTTGGTTGTGGTGACTTGTGGTATGAAATTGGCTACAAGATTTTTTATTTTAAAAATTTTACTCAAAATAATTAATGCATCAAAAGTCTTTAGATCATATTTGAGTTTTCATGACTCGAAAATTTTTACAATATTCGATGACCTATAGTATATTTGAATAGACAAACATGAAACTAGCATGACAAGATCTTTCTATGCCTTTGCCTCTAAATGTCTTCATTCCTATATGTTCAAAACACTCACTAAGTCGTTGGATATATCTTTAGATTCTTTTGCATATATGTTTTGAGATTTTTATACAATTTTACGATTTGAAATGTATTAAAACAGGAAGACAGATAAATTTAGGAGCAAAGCATCTTTAGCTACATGCATGCCTCTTAGCTTTCTTAGACATGGATCAATAATGAAAATATTAATTTCTCCAAACTTTCAGGTGGGATGTGGATGCATTGGAACAGCTTCCACCCTATATGAAGATCTGTTTCCTCGCACTCTTCAACACCATTAATGAAATGAGTTATGATAGTCTTAAAGAGCATGGCATCGTTGCCATTCCATACTTTCAAAAAAGGGTAATTATATTAGCTTCATTTTGCATTTATTTTTCCTTTCTTTTAAGTTTGACCATAGCTTGAAGTATTTGTACTCCCCGTTTAATTTTTGGACAAAAAAAGGTTCCCAAAAAAAAATGTTTTCTAGTGTTCTGTTGTGGTTCAATAAATGAGTCAAAAAATATTTTGTCCTATTTGAATCGTGCAAAAAATTAATTACGGGCTAATTATAATTAGATTGATGACATAAAGCTATTTTTTTAGTTTTTTTTTACATAAGGTCTCGAAAAGGTCAATGATGACTTCCTTTTATTTATGTAATGGTGGCTTGATAACATCTTTTAGCAAATAATTATTATTATTTTTACTTATTTGATTAAAGTCCAAAAAAATGAAAAAGCTCAGCTTGAAAGCAATGCGTGGGAATGGTGATGGCATGTCGAAGGGTGACAACAACATGGTGGCAATGGAGGGATTGTAACGACTACATTGGTGTTAATGTGTTAACGATGATGGTGGAGCACTAGAGTAGTGGTGGTGGAGTGATGTTTTCTATCAAAATGAGATCACTGACCATTACATTTAAACTCTCAATCCACACACACACACACAACACACATATG
>JAOTRH010297822.1:0-38292 GCA_034768845.1 Heliamphora exappendiculata | reverse complement strand
CGAACAAAACATATTGAGATACGTCATCATTTTCTTCGTGATCATGTTCAAAAAGGTGATATATTTTTAGAATTTGTTAGTACTAGTGAACAATTGGCAGATATCTTTACCAAACCTCTTAATAAGGATCGCTTTATCATTATTAGACGAGAATTGGGCCTAATGCATATTTGTGAGGTTGAATAATTTTAATTCAAGAATTATTTTTAAGTAAAATTAATTTTATTCAATCTCAGACTTTGCTGAAAATTAAACTCTGTCAAACCACATAGTCCAGTCGACTGAACCACTTTTTCTCAGTCCAATCGGCTGAACCTACCAATTCAGTCGACCGAACCTTTAGGGATTTTGAAAAAAAAACCTGAAAATCCGAACTGCATTTACCCTTTGTTATTTCATTTTATCCTCTAAGTTTCTCTCTCCTAGGGATTGAAATCTCTTAAATTTTTTCCTCTACAGGTTCCAAACTAACTCACATCTCTCACACCATCTTTCCACATCTCTAAACCCTACATTTTCATCTCTCAATCCCACATTCATGGTGCCTAGGATTTGAGGAGGCAAGGGGAAATCCATTGCTAGAGATGATCCCACCGACGAAAATGACCATTGGTTCAACTCGAGCAAAGCCGAAATTCTCTACAAGCACCATCTCCAATCTCTAGATCCCATCTTTGCTAAGATTCTTAACATGAGATTCTTGGATTCCTATTTTTCTCGTGTCTTACGTCTTTTCACTAGAATGGGTTGGGGGCCTTATATCTTTTATCAACCAAAGGGTGCGTTTCCTTAACTTACCCGATTATTTTATGCAAATCTTTCACAAGAACTCTCACCAAATCCAAATGACCGTTCCATTCGCTTCACTACGTATCTTTATGGGAAAACTTACAAATTTTTCGATAAAGATATCACAAATCATTTTGGAATGGGTTAGGGAGATTTTATGTGTTCACAAATTTCCTCCCAATCATGGATTATGACCCAAGACTTTACTCTCGAAACCTTTTTGCCTATGGTTATGACCGACCCTCCCATAAATTTTGCTCTCTCTCCATCATATTCACAGCTTACCATAGAGGCTAAAATTCTTCACTTAATCATTACATACAATATTTTTCCTCGTAGTGGTTCTCGCACCTACATTTCATATTTTGATCATTACATATTGTGGTGTATCTATATGGAGAAACGTCTTGCTCTTCCCACCTTAATCTATTAATGGATGCTTGCCAAAGCAAGTTCTAAACACCATATTCTTCCATATGGAGGTTTTCTCACACCTCTTTTTGAATCCTTTGGCTTTTCTCCATCTCCTTCAAATTTTCTTCTAGCAAAAAATTTTGATTTTCTCATCACCACCACTTTAAAACAAATGGGTTATCGACTACAAAATGGTTAGTGGGTGCCCAAAATTCAAAGGCAGGCATCCAAGATAGTGATGAGGAAGCCAAGGCTGCTGCCTATGCTCATGAGGATGTCCCTCCACCTACTTCTCCTTCAGCACCTCCACTTGTTCCTACCACCGCCGCTGATGATGCTCCTGTCACTCAATCTTTCTTAAAGACATTAGTTAAATCCTTTTCAAAGCGAGTCAACAAACATTTTGCCAAAATTCACACTCGTCTCACTCATCTCGAGGATGCCTTAGGGGTTCCTCCCTATGATGCCTCTCCACCCGAGGATGCTGGCGATGAGGAAGAGGATGATTCTAACTCCTCTTTTTGATCATGCCGAAAGGGGGAGAACCATGTGAGCAAAAGAAAAGACTTAAAGAAGGAAAGCTTTATTTTCACTTTATTTTGGAGAGCATTAGAGAATTTATTTTTGGATTATGTACTAATGCTACTCTTATTTTGTTTATAGTGGTGCTACACTTTATTATGGTTGTGCTTAGATTTTATTGGTAGTTATGCTTATTGTGCTTATATATTACTCTTATCATGGCTATGTTTATCATATGATTGATATTAAATTAAATGGTTATAATGATTAAAAATATTTTATGGAACAAGCTCTACGAATGAAATAAACTTCAATATCTTCACAAATTATGCATATAGTAAGGGGGAGTTTTTCAACTCTCAAAGATTATTACTTGTACTTATTGATAGGGGGAGCTTTATTTAAGTTTTCATACATTATTTTGTTATGCATTTGTCATCATCAAAAAGGGAGAGATTATTAGCTTAGCAAGACTTCAATAATCGATTTTGATAATAATAAACCTACGTATCTAATTGTGCACATTGAGATTGTTTAACAGAAAACATATGCTTAGCACAATCCAAGATACACAGTGGAAGCCATGACGCATGAATTCAAAACAAGTTCTTTGACGACATGTTTTATGGAACAAATGCAAAAACTTGAGATATTGAAGACTTGAAGAATAAAATGGTAAATTTCATTTGTAGGATCCATGTACTCATATAACTCTTGGATACGTGTGTTTGAAGCTCATAGGAATCCTAAATATCTTAAAAACGTTTTTCCAAAGCATAAAAAGATCAAACCTTTTTGGAAAACCAAAAATCTAAATTTTTGTATATCCAGTCGACTAACGTTCCTTCCCTAGCCGACTGAGTGAGCTACCAAAAAAGAGTTTTCAAATCCAAGTTAGTTCAGTCGACCGACTTTTCAGTCCAGTTGATTGAAGTCAAGTTCAGTCGACCGAACATCCTTCTTCAGTCGACTGAACAAGTTAAAATTCGATTTTTTTTGAAAAATGGCTAGTTGATATTTCCATACATAGCCTAACGGCTAGTTCATAAATGAGACCTATAAATAGAGGCCTTGAGCTTTTGTTTCAATCATCCAAAGCCTCTCAAACATCTCTCATTCTATTACTTCTTTGTGCTTCAAAATCTTGAGTCTTTCATACATATTTTTGAGAGAAAAATTCTTTAGAATTCTCTTTGAGCTTCATAGTCATATTCTATTGAGAAGTGAGTTTAGAGCTTTCATTATTTGTACTCATTTGCTCATCTAAGGAGCGTTCTTTGTACACTTTCATATTACTCTTGTTGATTTGTATTTGAAAAAGGCGTTTCTCAAAAAGAGGCTAATCGGCCTATAAGGATTGGGTTGACTTGAGAATGGTATATTCTCAAGAGAGGCAACTCCGCCTAGACTAAGGAGAGAGGCTCCTCTGCCTATTGAAGGAGAGGTAGTAAGAAATCCTCATAGCGGTTGGTTTGAGGTAAGGATGTAGACCGTAGCACCGAATCTTGTAAAAATCGTGGTGTTCATCTTCTTGTTGCTTTTTTCTTTTGTTTACTTTGATTCTGTTTACATCACATTATTTCATCTTTTGATTCATTTGCTTCGCAGGTAATATTGTTACATTTTTTTTTTCTATCAAGAAATTAATCTACTTGCAAATTAAAATTGAAAAACAAGAAAAGTGTTGTTAACATACTCTTGCACTTAAATCTTTTATTTCTCACACCTTTTAAATTTTGAAGCCAGAAATTTTTTGAATTCCTTCTTTTCACTTTGTAAGAAATATCATCAAGTTAAAATATTCTTGTATCTTAATATTTGAAACGTGTTAAACTTGAAAGTCATACTTTTCTTGTTAAAACAAGTCAAGGATTGAATCTTGTTAACAAGAAATATTGTGAATTAAAATTGAAGTAAATTTGCATTATTATCTTCAAACTAAAAGACTTTAAAATTTAGCATCTTCATTTGTGCTTAAAAATTTTTTAGGGACTTATTATTCATTTCAAATATACTTGTGTTTTAATACAAAAAGTCATACTAAAAAATATTGTTGTGAATTAATTCTTATAAGTGAACTAAAAGGCATACTTGGATTTTTATACTTAAACGATTTTTTAAAAAATATAATTCATCCCCCCTCTTGGGATCACACACTTAAGCCTGCAAAGATAACATCAGGACTAGCACCGGGGGTACTAGCCGAATAACCTCTGATGCTTAAGTCAGATATTTTCCAATTGTTTATCCACAGTAAAATAAGAGATTATTCCTCATATCGGTGTTTGGAGTTACCATGATTCATTTATAGGAGCGGTATGGCCTTGAATAGGGAAGATCCCATATATCTCGTTTAAGTTTCCTCGCATGCATGGTCGGTCTGCAAATTGCTGGAGCAGGTCTCTGACTTATCGGAGAAAATCATGACACGGATAAGCAATGGCTCGGTTATCCCATATCATTGGATATGCCGAGATCGAGCCTTATGCCCGACCAATAAGCTTGAGTACTCTTTGTCTGGTTGGGCTGTTAATACCGATCGACACCATCAATTGTGCCCCATTCCCAGAGCGCAAGTACCTACGCGCCCCTGGGAATGCCAAATGCCATGGTATTCGCAGTCATTAAATTCGATGGTGGTAGTATTGCAGCAATTGAGGTGCCGTTTCCGAAATACCAGGCCCCTTAAAGCCCTTGGTGGCAATTATGAAGGGTGTACATGGCGCTATCTCCCCTATTGCATCTCTACACGTTCAGCGGCTATAATCTCTAGTCGCTCAGTCTCTATGTTCCCCTTATCTTTATAACTTGGGGCTTTTCAAGCCCTCCAATGATTTTGCTGTTAGCCTTTTCTCGGACTCTTGGCGCTTTCGGAGCTCTCATTCCCAGCACCGGTAAACTTTCTTCCCTATAATTCTCACTCCCCGTATCCCCCCTTTTTCTTAAACTGTGTATCTTTCTTTTTCCGTCAGTACGGTTCTTTTCCTCAAATAGATTTTATTTGTTAAGGGTACCCCCTATTTTGCGAAGATTTGTCCCAAGACATTCCAGTACGCTAAGATTATACTCCCTATCAAAAGGATGGGGACTGAGGAATTTCTCTAATTTGTAGATTTTGATTCTAAGAGGACCACCTCCCTTTCTGCCTATCTTGAGGGCAGGGGGCTTTGAGCTCTAGGGCTGCCGAGCTACCGGACTCGTTGGTCAAGGGTTTTGCCATGGAGCTGTTACTGTTGGAGGCAATACTGGCAAGATCATTATTTTTTTAAACAATTTTCGATAAAAAATTAACTAGATGGGCAAACCCCGAAACGGGCACCAAATAAAACTTTTGATGTCGAACAATCAAAATAAAACCCGTGCAACCAAACTTGATTTAGAAGAATACCTTTTATCAATCTAATCTTCAACTACGATTTGATTCCGAGTTGAAGCTCTAGTCAGATCTTCTACTGTGTTCCCTTACGCGATCTTCGAATGTAGTGTGGGCTACGATCTTCTGAGAACTCGTACCGGCAGACCTCCGATATATTTAAGTCATGAGAGACAAAAATAATATCATAATAATAATGATAAAATCATTAAAAGCTAGTTCAGCCTACCCGCATATATATAGGACTACAGTAGGGGCCTGGGGAGTAATTATGAGTTAGACTTCCAATAGAACACAGACATCTACTAGAGGTTTTTGTAATTATGGAAAGACATGCAGCGGTTTCTGCAATTTCTATAAAATACTGAATTACAGTTCACACCACTAAAAACCTATAACTGCACTCTGACCCATAATCTCAAGACCTTATTACATTGAGCTCCTGTTATTAAATACTTATCATTTCTCCCCACGTTAAGATTCCCGATACCCGTCAATTAAATTTAATTACTGACAATTTAATTTAATCGGCATCTTAATATTTCTTAAACCCTTCTGCTTAACTTATTTGACCGACAAATAATCAAATCTACTTGCAGTGTTTGGCCTGATCAAAACTTGTAAGCATCCTTAAGAGAATATCGTCAATCCCGATCTTCGAGACGTGAATTCTGTCAATAATTAATATTTGTTATATAAATAATACCGCTATCCAACTCACCCGGAATATAGACCCATATAAGATCGCTCCATCTAATGAATCAAAACAACGAATATTAAATATACGCAAATCAATAATTATTTTAGGATTAAAATGATAAGCACTATTCATAATAACCTTAGGATGTGAATTAATTTATATAGTCAGTATAAAATTAATTATCCTAAATGTCTCGTTTAATACACACAAAGTGTACTAGCACAGATAGTCAGAACATATTATCTGTTTCCCATAACCAAGACATGCCTACTAAAATTTTGTGCTACAGTCGTGCCGATAGTATGTTTATTTCCATCTAAACTATGAACATAAAACTTATATTCTGTAAGAACCTAAAATCTAATCTTCTGTGTGTAAGCCGTACTCTACACACCAGATTAAATACTATACAAAATATCGGACATCCATGCATAACATTGAAGAAATGATACACATACGTTGATCATAACGATTCTCATAAAATGAAAAATTTAAATTAAATACTAAAATCATAGTTTTTAGTATACCAACCCTAACAATCTCCCACTTATACTCAAAATCATGCTGCCATACATCTGACTCCCATGCCCTCTACATGACTATCAAAAATCTTAGCTGGTAAGCTCTTTGTAAAGGATCTGCAAGGTTATCTCTTGATATAAGCTCTATGTCTAACTGGAAATCTGAGTCTATGTACTCCAAGGTACTAAACTATCTACCTGGTAAACTAACATATAATCCTTAGTCCTTTTCAGGTACTTGATTATATTCTTTACCACAGTCCAATACTCTTGCCCAGGATTAGACTGATATCTGCTAACCATGCCAATAGCAAAGAAGATTTTGGGTCAAGTGCAAATAATAGCATACATAAGGCTTCCTATTACCGAAGCATAAGGAACCACTTTCATCCTCTCTATCTCATCAGGTGTCCTAGGAAACTGATCTTAGCATAGAGCGATTCCATGCCTGAAAGGGAGAAACCCTTTCTTGGAATCTTACATGCTAAAACGAGCAAAGATATCATCGATATACTTTGTTTGTGATAAGCTCAACATCATTTATTTCTGATCTCGCACAAGCTTGATCCCAAGGATGTGACTAGCTTCTCTTAAGTCCTTCATATCGAATTGCCCAGATAGCCATACTTTAATTGTAGATAATGCCCCCACATCGTTTTCGATGAGCAAGATATCATCTACATAAAGTACTAAAAAGATTACCATAAAACTTTATAGCTTGATTAAACCGAGTGTTTCAAGACCTCGATGCCTGCTTAAATCTCTAAATGGATCTCTTAAACTTGCACAATCATGTTCTCCTGGCCCTTTGTAATGAATCCGTCTGGTTGTATCATATAGATACACTCGTTAACACTTCTATTAAGAAAAGCTGTCTTGATGTCCATTTGCCAGATTTCGTAATCGAAATGTGCAAAAATGGATAAGAGAGTCTAGATAGACTTAAGCGTGGCTACCACCGAAAAGGTTTCCTCATAGTTGATCCCTTTTTTCTGAGTGAACCCTTTAACAACAAGCCTAATTTGAAGGTTTCAACCTTCCTGTCTACTCCTCTCTTCTTCTTGTAGATCCACTTGCATCCAATGGATTTTATCCCTTTGGGTGGTTCTATAAGTTTTCAAACTTGATTGGAATACATAGATTCCATCTCTGAATTCATAGCCCTTTGCCAAAGATCTGTATTTTTGTCTTGTAGTGCTTCATTTGTAGTTACAAGGCTCGGTATCTAGTTCAGTCGAGATATACCAAAGATCTTGTTAAACGACTCTCCCAAGAACATATACCGATTAGGTTGATGAACAACCCTCCCACTACGATGAGGTACTTCCTGTGTCTATGTACTAGCAATAATAGGTTGTGTAGAATCTGAACCCTGTGCATCAGCACCGTGTTCTTGATTTGCACCTGTCCCGATAATTCTCCCACTACGACGAGGTAATAGAATATCAGTGACTTATAGTTCTTCTTCTGTTCTACTGGTATTTCCTCTCAGTTCTTCCCGAATAATTTTGCTATTGGGCATATGATCCATAATATAATATTCTTCCAAAAATCGGGCATTGGTGCTAACAATGACCTTCTGATCCTTAGGTTTATAAAACAAACCACCCTTCGTCCTCTTGGGATACCCTAAAACAAATTGGGTAAATTTAAATAACTCATCATGGATCTTACCATCTCCATAAGAGTCCTATTCCTTCTTTCTGCTACACATTCTGCTGTTGGAGTGCCAGGTGCAGTCAACTGGGATGTAATCCCCTCTGATGATAAGTAGTCCTTAAACTCTCCCAAGAGGTATTCCCCACCACGGTCGGATCGTAGTCATTTGATACTTTTATCCAGACACTTTTTCGTCACTGTCTTGAATTCTTTGAATTTCTCAAAGCATTCAGACTTACGGTGAATTAGGTAAATGCTTCCATACCTTGAGTAGTCATCAATGAAACTGATGAAGTACTCAAAATTGCCTCTAGCTCGGATTGTTATAGGACCACACACATCAGAATGAACCATCTCTAACGGTTCTTTAGCTCTATAGCATTTGGCTAAAAATGGCATCTTGGTCATCTTACCCTCTAAGCAAGATTCACAGACTAGAAGTGCCTCCCCTTCCAATGAACTTAAAGGTCCATCTATTACCAGTCTATTTATCCTTTTTAAATTAATATGACCTAAGCGTAAGTGCCAAAGAAATATTTGGTTCATTAAAGAAGAAAAATTTCTCTTATATGGTAAAGCAGATGTGTTATTTATTTCAATTAGTTACAGTGTAGGAGAGATAGAAGATACAATATACAGATTATCCACCAATGTACTAAAATAAATAAAATGTTTATTTTTCTTCAAAATGACAGAGTCACCAAAATGAACAGAATATTTATCCTTTATTAAACTTGAAACTGAAACTAAATTTCTTCTAATCGAAGGTACATAAAGACAATCTTTTAGAAGTAGTATCCTATCTCTAGTAAAATTGAGAATAACATCTCCTACTGCAACTGCTACCACTCTTATATTATTGCCCATGTGCAGGTAGATTTTCCCATCACTGAGCTGCTTGGTTTCTTGGAACCCTTATAAAGAATTGCAGATATGATTAGTGGCTCCCGTATCTACATACCAAGTACTGGTAGATAACACTGCTAAACATGTTTGAACAGCTAGTGAACAGAAATTACCTTATTTGTTCTGCTTATTGAGAAACATAGGACACTATTTTTTCCAATGCCCAAACTGGTTACAGTGACAGCACTTGCCTCTCGGCTTCTTCACACCAGCTTTTAGTCCCTTAACTGCTTTTGGACCTGTATTTTTCTGTGTCTGAACATTTTTTTTCTTCTTGCCTTTCGATTTTGATGAAGAACCCTTCTTAGCCACATATATAGAACCTGACTTCCTAAAAACACCATTGGCTGCTTAAAGTTCCTTAAGAAGTTTTTCTAGTGAGTAGTTGAGCTTATTCATAGAATAGTTCAGGCAGAACTACTTAAAACTTTCAGGCAGTGACTGGAGTATGATATCGACCTGGGTTTTCTCATTAATTTCAGCTCAAAGGATCTCCAGTTCATTCAGAATACTTATCATCTTTAGAACATGATCCCTAACCGGTGTACCTTTAGCCATGTTTGCATTCATTAGAGATCTCATGGCCACATGCCTGGAAGCACGATTTTGATTCCCAAATATTTCTTTGAGGTTCATCATCATGTCATAGGCACTGGGCATAGACTGATGTTGATGCTGTAAAATATTTGACATTGAAGTCAAAATGTAACAGCGAGCCATCTGATCAGCTTTCTGCCATTTTTTATGGGCCTGGGTTTTCCTTTCGGTAGCCCCCTCATCAGGTACTGGTGGACATATCTCAGTTAAAATAAACTTATAATCCTCAGCAGTTAATACAATGTTCAAGTTCTGTTTCTAGTCAACATAGTTCGGTCCCGTAAGTTTATTTTCTTTGAGAATGAAGCTAGTGGGTTGAAAGCCATTTTAATCATGAGAATCACATAATTAAATAAAATCGTTAATTATAATGAGCAAAAATTTGAATTTATTTTAATTTAGTTCCCTCTACCATTTTAAAATTAATTCACCAGCAACCAGGTTACCTGAGAATAGCATGCCACGATGGGTGGACGTTTATTATTCTTCATCAGACCAGACAGGCCAATTTCTTTTAATTTTACTATCTAGGCAATTGACCATGCCAAGTAAAATTAAATAGCTGACATAGCTTCGGTCCAGTATATAATAGCAGTGACTCATATGGAGAGAATACTATTATATACAGCTAAGTGTTAACCATCACCTAATCCCAAATTAATCGATTCGCAATGAACATTTCAGATAGAGAAATAATCCACACTAACAATTATCCAGAATTATCCCTAAAGGAGATTTGTATTGGCGATATCGCAATTAATCTGTCCGTTGTGGAAGAAGGCCTTACCGCCGACATACAGGGTTTGATTGCATCGCTTACAAACTGGTGATGAAAGCTGCGTGACTTATCTGTGAATAAATTTTCTCTCCCACTTAAATTTTTAAAATATTTTTTAGGGTTATAAAAATTCGTTTAATTAAAATAAATTTATTAATTTTAAAAGTCACACGATCTGAAAGAATCAAATATCTTTTCGTGTAAACGATTCCAAAGATTCTGATTTATCAAACTATCTTTTCGTGTTTAAATGCGTAACAAATAAAATTTAATAAATGTACAATTTTTTTTCCAACTTTTCAGCTAAGGCAGTAATTAAAGTTATTTATTTATTTTATTTTTTGTTCCATATTTTTCAAAAACTAATAATTTATTTCGATTAAATATTTATTTATTTAATTAATTCAAAATTCAAAATTAATTCATACGTTTTTTCAAGATATTCGATTTTTAAAAAAATCATTTTAAACGTGATATTTTGTAAAAAATAAAATATATAAAGTTTTTTAATTTAATTAAAATTAATTAATTACAAAAATTTTAATTAAAACTGTATATTTGAATTAATTAAATTAATGGGATAAATAAAACCAATAAATATCATACACGCAGTTAATAAAAAAATTACAAGATAAATATTTCGATTTTATAATTCAATTTAAACTCTAAAGAGTTTCAGTTTCCTGCTCAAAGATAAGTTTTCGGTCTTCCATTTGTATCAGAAATCCTTGATTCTATCTGATAAATCATATCAGAAAATTTAAGACAATCAAAACATCTTGTATTGTCGAAATTGCCTGCTTCAAAGTCGCCTGAAATTTTGCTGTGATTAGATGGTTTTTTCGGCGCACTGATTGGGACTTTGCTTCAGCATACCAACAAAAACCGCTGTTTTATTGGTGGATAGCACCAAATCCCGCGCGCCACTGTTGTGAAAACCGCTTGCTTGTTAATTGATTTTCAAAATCGCAACAGTGTTGGGAAACTTGGAAATCCACTGGTTCGTTGGTGAAATGGCGCTACAGTATTTGAAGACCACTGGGATTGCTCCTGGTTTGGGTTGCTTGCGCCGCTTGGAGAAACCGGTTGTTTGCCGCTTGCTTCGTTGGAGATAGCGCCTCACTGTTTCAAAAATTGTGCCAGAACAGAATCGCATCACTCTTTTGATGGAAAACAGCCGCACCACTATTTGGGGATTGTTGTTTGCTTTTGGGAATTCTACTCACAAAATCGTCCCATCAATTAGTGCTGCACCCGCCACTTATCTACCAGTCATGCAGAACCACATTTGGATCCAGCGCCACCATTGCTTGCTCAAGCTCCTTCAACTGTTCTTCTTGTTTTCTTTTTTTATTTTATTTTATTTTATTTTAATTACATAAAATAAAAAAAATAGATACCGAAGAACAATAAATATTACATTGATCCTATGCCTCTGTAGAGTTTACAATCAATCTATCTATCACGGTCAATCCCGTGATTAAAAAATTAATAATTAAATCATCATCCATGCATTCAATCAAATATAAAAATAAATGATGATCAAAAAATCAGAATTAGAATGTTTACAAAACAAAGTTAGCAACAGTTCAAAATCTACCCGGCCCTGATAACCATAAACAAAAAATAAAATGGCTCTGATACCAATTTGTTGGAGGCAATACTGCAAAGATTATTATTTTTATAAACAATTTTCGGTAAAAAAATTAACTAGACGAACAAACGCTGAAACGGGTTCCAGACAAAACTTTTGATGCCAAACAATCAAAAAAAAATCCGTGCAACCAAAGTTAATTTAGAAGAATATATTTTGTTGATCTAATCTTCAATTACGACTTGATTCCGAGTTGAAACTCCAGTCAGATCTTCTACTGTATTTTCTTACGCGATCCTCGAACGTAGTGTGAGCTACGATCCTCCGAGAATTCGTACCGGTAGAACCCCGATATATTTAAGTTTTGAGAGACAAAAATAATATCATAATAATAATGATAAAATCATTAAAAACTGGTTCAGCCTACCCGCATATATATAGGGCTACAGCAGGGACTTGGGGAGCAATTATGAGTTAGACTTCCAGTGGAACACAGACACCTACTAGAGGTTTCTGCAATTATGAAAAGACATGCAACAGTTTTTGTAATTTTCATAAAATACTGAATTACAGTTCACACCACTAAAGAACTACAATTACACTCTGACCCATAATCTCAAGACCTTCTTGCATTGAGCTCCTGTTATTAAATGCTTACCATTTCTCCCCACATTAAAATTTTTGATACCCGTTAATTAAATTTAATTACTAACAATTTAATTTAATCAGCATCTTGATATTCCTTAAACCCTTCCCTTAACGTATTTGACAGCCGAATAATCAAATCTACCTGTAGTGTTTGGCCTGGTCAAAACTTATAAGCATCCTTAAGGGGATATCGGCAATCCCGATCTTCGGGACGTAAATTTTGTTAATAATTAATATTTGCCATATAAATAATACCGTTATCCAACTCACTAGAAATATAAACCCATATAAGATCGCACCTTCTAATGAATCAAAACAACGAATATTAAATATACGCAAATCAATAATTATTTCAGGATTAAGAGGATAAGTACTATTTATAATAATATTGGGGTGTGAATTAATTTATATAGTTAGTATAAAATTAATTACCCCAAATATCCCGTTTAATACACACAAGTGTACTAGCACAGAGAGTCAGAATATATTATTTATTTCCCGTAACCAAGACAGGCCTACTAAAACTCTGTGCTACAGTCGTACCGATGGTATGTCCATTTTCATATAAACTGTGAACATAAAACTTATATTCTACAAGAACCTAAAATCTGATCTTCTGTGTGTAAGCCATACTCTACACACCAGATTAAATACTATACAGAATATCAGATATCCATGCATAACATTGAAGAAATGATACACATATATTGCTCATAAAGATTCTTATAAAATAAAAAATTAAAATTAAATACTAAAATCATAATACTTCAGTATACCAACCCTAATAGCTACCCTCAACTACTTGTTTTTCTGACCTTGAGCACTTGAGAGAGAAATACTTCATCCCTAAAACCATTCGTTTTAGGATCCCCTCGTCCAAAGAGCGAGGGTGTTCCTACTCGGCTAAGGAGGTGTGCTTATATGACCACGCCTTCTCAGTTGGTCCAAGATTACCCTTTCCCTAAGTGATAAAGGAGCTGTTGTCTTTTCTAGGGTTGCTCCCCGATCAACTTCTTCCGAATGCCTGGTGCATTCTTTTTGGTTGTATCATTTTATGGGAGGAATCTAGTGGAGGAGAGCACCATTTGACCATAGAGGAGTTTCTGTACTGATACAAATTGAAGGAGAAGAAAATCAGCTGGTACTTTTTCTAGTCTCGGTCTGAGCACCGAGCCCTTATTCAGGGCTGTCCTTATTCCAATAAACACTAAAAGGATAAGTTCTTTTTCATCTCTTACGAATGTTGGGAATTTCAGGACTAGGAAGAGCTAGGTCGTAGTGTCCCTAGGATCCAGAGGGTATGGGAGGGACCCTTAGTATGATAGTATCACCCAGGAGCCCCTCCTTGACTCTACGATGAAGGGCCAAGTAGATGCAGCCAAAGCTTTTTAGGATAAGTCTTTTAGCTATTTGGTGACAAATGAGAAGCTCAGTGGCTTCATGCTGGGTCCTCCCATACCTGTGAGATTACTGTCCTTTCCTTTTATATTTTTATCTGCATAGTGTTGTGCTTGGCCATATGTCTGACCACTTTGTTGTCTTATCCAGAGATATCGAAGAAAGTTGATAAGGCCTTGGTGGCCAAGATCCGAGCCCGAGCTGCCAGCAGAGTTGATGCATCTGTTGTGAAAAAACCACGACTCCTGGTGAAGGGAAAGGGTTTGCCTCCTCTCTCCTTGCATGACTCCCCAATCTCTTCTAAAAAAGAGGTGGTAGACTTGGAATAACCAACTGTGTCCTAGCCCGCTGTAACTTTTAATCTTCCTGTAACCTCTGACCTCCTAACTGCTAATCTCGAGGAGGTGCCAACTCACGTATCTGATTCTCTAGTTGCTCGTTCTAAAGATGTGTCGACCCCTATCTCTTCCCTTCAGTTACTCATACTGAGGAGGCGTCAACTCCTATCCCTATCATTCTAGTAACCTCTCTGCCCCCTACCCCTGTCCCCGTCCAAGGTGACATCCTGAAGGATTTTGATGCTGCTCGCCTGAAGATGCATGCATTTATTGGTGAGGACGTTGAAGTGCTAAACTCAATTTCCACCAACAAGATTACCTGAAACCTCCTTTTAGAACTTACTAGGGTATGCTCTTTCTTTCCTTTTGTTTACTTTTTGTATACATATCTCATGAATTTTCTTTTTATGTGTGTGTTGGGTCAGTTTATCTCTCCAATCGCTGCCACCAAAGGGAGATGCACCTTCGGAGTGGTGTTACCTTGGTTACTTCTTTGAAGGATGAGCGAACTAAGCTCAACGAAGAGTTGGAACACCTGAGGAAGGAGCTAGCCGAGAAGGTAGCAGAACTTGAGAAGACTCAACAAGGACTGCTCGAGAGAGGAGTAGAGCTGGAGAGGGCCAAGGAGGAGCTGACTGAAAAAGGGACAGAGCTGGAAAGAGCCAAGGGAGAATTGGTCCAAGCCGACAAGAGGGCTACTAATTTGGAAGCTGAAGTAGTGGCAGCTAAGAGAAGCGAGGAGGTCAATTGAGTGAGAATCATGGACCTTTCTGCCTAGCTTGGCACTATTAAGGGTGCTGCTGTGGAGAAGTTCAAGTGGTGTGAGGAGTACATCGCCGAGATGGAGAAGTATTATGTCAGCGGCTTCGAGAAGATGAAAGCCCGAGCAGCTACAACTTTTAAGGACCTGAACTTCTCTTCCTTCCTTACTGAAGATGACGATCCCGAGAGCCCACCCTCTTGACTTTCCCTCTCATTTTCTTCTATTCAAAATACTTTTAAGCTATTGGTAGTCGAGCCTTGTTTTGGGCGAATAAGAAACATACATTAATCCTTACTTCATTTTGGGGCCGTGTTAGGCCATGTTTGAATTAATGTTCTATTTGTCTTTTGAACTTTTTAAATTGAGGACTTTATGGCATACTTTGCTTAATCTAAGGATTTTAACTTCTTCTGCACATTCTGTCTTCAAATGTCTGCTTATTTTTGCTCTGCTTGACTCTTCTAATTATCTTCCATCACTTATTCTTTTCTAATATATGGATGTGGCCGACCAAGTGATAAGAGAGTTGAGCATGAGCTTAGAAATTTTGTCAGGGCCATGGCAGCCCTAACCATCCTGAGGCTAACCGAGTTATCTAGTAGTTGGGAAATTTTACTAAGGCCTTGGTTGGGCTCTTGGCAGCCTTGACCATCCTGAGGCCGACCGAGCTATCCAGTAGCTTGGAAATTCTGCTAAAGGCTTGGTCGGGCTCTTAACATCCCTAAATTTCTTGAGGCCGAACGAGCTTTCCAGTAGATGGGAAATTCTTGTAAGGCCTTGGTCGGGCTCTTGGCAGCCCTGACCATCTTGAAGCTGACCGAGCCGTCCAACAACTGGGAGATTCTACTAAGGCCTTGGTTAGGCTCTTGGCAGCTCTGACCATCCTGAGGCCAACCGAGCTGTCTAGCAGCTGTGAAATTCTGTTAAGGCCTTGGTCGCGCTCTTGGCAGCTCTGACCATCTTGAGGCTGACCGAGCTGTCCAATAGTTGGGAAATTTTGCTAAGGCTTTGGTCGGGCTCTTGGTAGCCCTGACCTTTCTGAGGCCAATTGAGCTGTCCAGCAGCTGAGAAATTCTGCTAAGGCCTGCAGCCCTGACCATCTTTGGTCGAGTTCTTGGCAACCCTAGCCATCCTGAGGCTGACCGAGCTGTCTAGCAGCTGGGAAATTCTTATACGGTCTTGGCAGCCTTGACCATCATGAGGCCGACCAAGCTATTTTGTTGTGGCTTCCTTAAATTGGTACACAAAATGTTACAAAATTGAATCTTTATTAATGATGGAAGTGGTTACATTACTGGTAATACTTTCTTAGATGTTCTGCATTCTAAGGATGCGGTAACGTTTTGACCGCTAAATCTTTGAAGTGGTACAGTCATGCTTAGACCCTTTGCTCCACCTGGTAGGGTCCTTCCCAGCTTGGCCCTACCTTTCCTTGTTGGGGATCCTTAGTGTTGGGGTTGTTTATTAAAAATCATATTTGGATTTTTAATATTATTTTTATTTAGCAATAAAAATTGTATTTTTATTTTAATAAGAATCTTTATGAGCAATGTATGCGTTTTATTATTTATTTAATATTGTACATGGGTGTCTTTTATTCTACATAATATTTAATCTGGTGTGTAGAGTTTGGCTTACACATAGAAGACCTAGATTAAAAGTTCTTGTGGAATATAAGTTTTGGTTCACAGTTTAGATAAAATTTGACAAACTATCGGTACGACTGTAGTACAGAGTTTTAGTAGACCTGTCTTGGTTACGGGTAACAGATAATAGCGTCATCTATTGTTCTGACTCGCTATGCTAGTACACTTTATGCGTATTGAACATGATCACGTTCAGGTAATTAATTTTATACTGACTATAAAAATTAATTCACACCCATGGTTATTATGAGTGCTTATGCTCTTAATTCCAAAATAATTATTATTTGCGTATATTTAATATTCGTTATTTTGATTCATTAAAGGGTACGATCTTGTATGGGTCAATAATTCTAATGAGTTGAATAATGGATTAAGTATAAGATGATTATTAATTATTAATTATTGATGGAATCGACATTCCGAAAGACCAAGATTGATGATACCCTCTTGAAATGCTTACAAGTTTTAACCGAGTCAAACCCTACAAGTTGATTTCATAATTCGACAGTCAAATAAGTTAAATTGAAGGGCTTAAAATTTTTTTGAAGAAGCTAATTAAATATAATTGTCAGTAAGTTAATTTAATCGGTGTCTATTTGTAATCTTAACGTTGGGAGAATAATAAGCATTTAATAACAAGAGCATGAATAATTGGTTTTGAGAATACGGTTGGGAGTACAATTATAATTTTTTAGTAGAATAAATTATAATTTATGTTTTTATGAAATTGCTTATAAGTTGAGGCAGGATTTCATAATTATATTGAAAGTCCATGTCTTATTTATACCACAGGTCCTCTACTGTAACCTATTTATATGTTGTTATAACCTTGGCTGCCAGAAGAGAATCACATTATGTCCTTTAGGTTTTCCATGTATTTGTGATAACCAGATAAAAGAGAGGTAGCCAGACAGGGTTGGGAGCACAGAGGATCTAAGCCCACGCTTAGTTCGTGCTTTTCGATGGTTGGGAATACAACAGAAGATCTAAATGGAGAAAAGATGCCGGATTACGTCCGTGTTGATCTTTGGATTCAAGTTCAAGAGCAGAAACGTGATCAAATTAATAGATCGACTTGGTATAATCCCTATTTCGCCTTGTGGGTGTATCGGGTTTCTGTTTCAGGGTTCAGGGTTCAAGATTGTTCACCCCGTACGGATTTCATCCTAATAGTTTCCCCGTCCGTCCTAACGGAACGGCGCAGTACAGGCCTTTGATGTATGATTTTTGCCCTGCACCATAATTGATTCAATTCGTATGCACTATCTTAGTTTCCTGGGACTCAGTTCCCTATAAGTGGTATCAGAGCAGTCTTTGATACTACATATGGGTTGAATTAAGTCCATGTTGTGCATATCTATTGATTTTTACATATGGGATTCGAGTCGGCTAGAACTGTGCTAACCTTTGTTTTGCAGCATTTTATCCTGGCTTTATGGTCATATATGAATGCATGTTTGATTGTATGAATGCATGATGATGGTTTTTGGTTTTCATGGTGGTTTTTATCATGGTAGAATCAATGTGAACTCCATTGGGGGCATAAGAACATATGTTGTAACAACCTGGTTTGGGTCCTAGCTATAACAACCTGGTTGATAATGACCCGTGTAAAGACCCAGTCCAATCCCTAAGTATTTGTGATGGATAGCCCACGAGATCATAAAACATAGAAGGTGTTCGAAACCCTAACTCGACTCGAAACCCAAAGTTTGATCCGAAAATCCTAAAAAGACCAAATGCTCAAAGGTAAATCCTTAATACTCGAAGAAGACTCCTAACACTCTAAATTAAGTAAATAACATGAAATATAAGATTAAAAATCAAAATTTCTTATAATTATGGTAAAATGACCATTTTGCCCATAGTACAACAAAAAATCTTAAAAACTCAAAATTTGACACATGGACACCCTAATTCAAGAATTAAGTACAATTAACTAAAAAAAGACAAAATAACATAAAAATGACAAACATGCCCCTTAGTGGCCGACCACCTTGGAAGTTGTGCCAAAAAGTGATTTTTTGATTTCTTTTAAGCTTAAAAAGATGAGAAAGGTATCAAATAAAGCACTATGATGATCCAATACTTGTTGAATAAGTAATATCCATAATAATATGATATTATAGGCTAACAAAAGCAAACAAATCATTATGAAAATTTACACACACTAAAATAAGTCAAAAAATCATATTTTGTCAAACTAGCTTAATTTGATTTAAAAGACTACATCTATTTAATCAATTGCTATAAAAAATTTGATAATTTATGAAAATACTAAATTTGTCATAAGCATACTAAAATAATAAGTTTCAATAGGAAAAGACACCAAAAAAATACATCAAATTAACTTTTAAAGTATTTTCTTACACAAAAGGGTACGCAAACCTTGGTAAAATCCCATGATTGATGTGGGGTAAGATTTTTGTCTCCCAAACTAACCCCTAGCTGTATTCCCTCCACCAAATGTGATACATATCTCTCAAATATAGCACCATGTCTTATCAACCCATGTGAAATGAAAGAAAATGACTTAAAATTACATCATTATGTTCCCTCTCTTTGGTCAAGAGAGGTGAGAGACCAAATTTCCATTGTTCTTGAGTGTTCTTCCAAGTTTGAGAGAGAAAGGGAAGAAAGAAGGAGAGAAAGAAGGAGCTAAGGAAATCAAGGAGTGTTTTTCTTAGAGAGAAAGAATGAGCTAAGGAAATCAATGAGTGTTTTTCTTAAAGCTAAGTCCTTCCATCCTACCACCTTTTGAGCCTCAAAATAAGTAAGTAAAACTTTTAAATCTTATGTCTAATATCACCCAAAATATCTATCAACTCATATCTTTAAACACTTAAAAAATTTAGAACAAAAAATAAACCGAAAATGCATTGTAGTGGAGAAATGGGGGCTGCTGTGTTCTTGAATGATATGAGATGTGGTTATGTGTTGTTATTTTTGAGTTTGATGACTTAAAAGTAATTGAAAACCTTGATATTCATGTCTAAAACATAAGCATGCAAAGAAATGGGGCAAAACCTTGACATACCATAAGTAGGGGACTTGAACATAAAAGGGACCTGATATTTGAGAACTTGAATGCTTCTGCCTTTATCTTTGGAACTCGATAACTCCACATAGAAAATTGATCTAATCATGTTATTTTTGTCCAGATTTAGAGTGTTGTGTTATTTTTCATCTAAAGTTAGTTTCAACTCATTTGAGTAAGTAGAACTCGAGATATTACAATTCTACCAAAGTGTGTCATTTTTCGACCAGTCGACAATACCAACCTAAAACCCTAGTTTACAATGAGATCCGAGCCTTAGCCAAAACATACGAGTTGTAGATAACATGTATACCTAACTACCCACCAAATATGAGCACAGCATATTGAGTTTTGATAGGTCAAAACCCATTTGAAACTCTCTTTTGTGGTTCAGCCATTAAAGGACACTTCTGTCACATATTTTTGTATAGCAAAAAATCTATATTTTTAGTGATCTACTCCAAAAGTGGTCTACGTGAACATTATAGGTAACATATGGAACTACTGTTTGTCTAGAAAGAAGATCTAGATACCTTGGGAAAGTTCCTCAAAATCATTTCAAACTCTCTATCTAAAATCTGTTTTGTTGAGGGTTTGGCGACTAACAGAACCTATTTTACAAAATGGCTTATATCTTCAACTTTCTTCAAATAACCACCCCTAGAACCCTTCATAATCATTGTAGCGGACATGTTAAACTATAACATATCTAAAATGGACTCATTTGGATTTGATTTGATACTCCAAAACCGAGACCAACAGAGGCATGCTTTTGGTAAAATTTTGAAGAAAGTGCTGAACCGTTTTCGCTTAGAATGGTTTATTCATTCATTTGCCTTAGGTTTTGGTCTTAGTGTTAAACATAAGAATTATAGAAAATATTTTTATCTAAATAGTGTTTAAAAATCATAACTTGATTCTAAGTCTAGATGCTCCAAAACACTGTCGACCCTTTTAATTTAATACTTGAACTTGGCCTTTAAAGTTGCTAAGTGTTATTTGAGTACTCTTTTGTCATGAGACTCGAGTTTGTATTTTGATTGATTTGAGTTAGTTGATTAGTATTTTTAAGTGAATGTACGATAATTAGAACTCATGCCATCAAGTTTAAATTGTATCTTGAGAATTGAAGTTGCGCCTCACGCCGTTGTACTTAATCCTTAATGAATTGTATCATGAACATTGCCATGTTAGTTGATACCATGCTATAGATAGTTGAACTTGATATCCATATTATATATTACAGACATTGTCACTTGCATCCTTGCATATTGGAGTCCATTTGTATAAACTGTTGTTAGGATGGGTTATTGTTTTTCTTCATTCTAAGCCTATGGCGTCCGTGATTGCTATTTTTGTAAATATTTTGGGATATATTTCCCTTGTACACCCTGGGTGTGTCCCCAGTGTTACAAATTTTCTTTATACACCCTGGGTGTGTCTCCGGTGTTTGAAATGGTTTTGGCATATACACTTTGGGTGCGTCCCCAGTGTTTGAAATGGTTTTGGCATATACACCCTAGGTGCGTCCTCAGTATTTGAAATGGTTTATTATGAATATTGTTGGGCACCATGGGTTCGTCACTATCATTCTAGTTTTGATTTATTGGTAGTTTGGACTTTGGAGTTGACACTGGTGCAAAGGAATCATGTTTCTTAAGGTGGGAGCATTTACGTTTAAAACCCAAACCCCATGCAGTTGTAAATTACGAAGTAAAACAGCTGTAGCATGTAGCTAGGTAAAGAATTCACTATTTGCAACAAGGAGTAGTAATGGCTTTAGTGTATAATTTATCCATAAAGTTTATCCCTTAGAATTTTCTGGTGTAGAATTCCTGTTATGATATGGGTGTAAGTCAGGTTGGGTATTTGCATTGCATACGCGGCATCTCATACTCGTATGTTTATTGACTTATCTACTAACTTGTTATAAATTTGTCTATTTTTTTTACTTTAAAGTGTGTTGAAGTGCTACTTGGCATACGTTGTGGTATATTTTGTCGTGAGTTTGGTAAGAAGGTTCAGAGAGTTTTCTTCTAGGTTTTGGCTCATGGCATTCGTGCCACACGTGAGGAGGAGGAATTCTTTGAGGAAGTCGCCCCCGAAAAAGAAGAAGATTTTAAAGAACAAGGTAAGTGGAAAGAGCTAGCAGACCCCGGCAATGCTAGCTGAAGAATTGAGTGTTCACCCTTTTCTTCTTTTTGTTCAATTTCCACAGGCTCAGTGTACTTTTTGTTGAATTCTTGGTGAAACTGTAATCGTTATGCACCTTTAATCAATTCAAACTCTTTTATGATGTAATATTTAAGGTATGTAAATATGAATGAATGACTAGAATATCCATTTATTTATATTTATGTATGTCTCGACGTGCCCGGAGGATGGGGCGTCACATATGTAACCTTTTCTCTCGAGTAGATTGAATGTGAACTCCTGATATGGAGACATAGAAACCGAGTTTGTAATCTTTAACAAGTTGAAGTTGAAGATTGGATCATGTTTTGGAAGCCCCAATAGAGTTTTCTGTCGTTTTATAGAGTTCTAAAGTGATTAGAACAGATCTGGTACATGACGGCGTAACTAGGGCTCGCAAAAATGAAGTGCAAAAATCCCATTTTCGTCTGGACGCCACCTTTCGTTAAGAAAGAAATCATTATGGAGGGATTTCGTTTAGATGCCCTTAGCGTCCATCCGGATGGAAAAGTTTCTAGAGGAAAATCGTCTGAATGCTCTCAACATTGTCCATAATGGAGGCAAGACTACCAAAATTTTTGTTTTTGGAAACGATTAATGAAAAAAATTAGCTAGACGAACAAACGCCAAAATGGGCTCCAGATAAAACTTTTGATGACGAACAATCAAAATAAAATCTGTACATCCAAATTTAATTTAGAAAAATACCTTTTTACCAGTCGAATCTTCAACTAC
The DNA here is from genome assembly GCA_034768845.1 of Heliamphora exappendiculata. Classification (NCBI taxonomy): domain Eukaryota; kingdom Viridiplantae; phylum Streptophyta; class Magnoliopsida; order Ericales; family Sarraceniaceae; genus Heliamphora; species Heliamphora exappendiculata. The sequence continues at coordinate 15,681 of JAOTRH010297822.1, read as the reverse complement.
GATTTGAATCCGAGTTGAAGCTCCCATCAGATCTTCTACTGTATTTTCTTATGTGATTCTTGAATGTAGGGTGGGCTACAATCTATAAAGAATGCGTACCTATAGACACCCCAATTTGACCCCACCAATCTTAGGTGAATTCGATGATGAAAACAGGTGGAACAAATGCTTCAGTTCGATCCTTGGGAAGTGATCCAAGCTCGGTAATTGAACCCGACCATCAAAAACCATCAGAAACCTTCAAAACCAATGAAGTTATACCAATCCATCGATAACTTGTTGCCCAAGTCATTGCCAAAAGTGGCGATCGCCATGTTCATTGTGACGACCACCAATAGAACCTTGTGGAATCTTTTTAAATATGGCGACCGCCAACTCACGTTGTGGCGGCTGCCAACTCCAAATGGCCTAACTTACTTTAGAACGTGGCAGCATCTCATTTGTTGAAGAACTCTATAAATACCGTGCCTCTGGTATGTTTTCAAGGACAGAAAATTATAGAGAGGTTTAGTAAGAGAAGCTCTGCCGAGTCGCCGAGTAATTTCGAGACCCGACGCCGAAGCCCTGTCGACATACTAATATTCGAGCCTCCGATAGTCCCAAATCTTAGCTTGGATCATCGCCTGATGATCAAATTGCTCACACACATTCCCCGATTTGAGGATTCCTTAGCGATCCAGATATTCTGCTTGGATCCCCGGTCCTTCTAACTTCGTCTTCTCTCTTTTGGAGTGATTAGGTTAATTTTCACGTATTCATTCCAATTACATTCTTGTTTTACTTATGTTTAAGTTCATGTTTTAGCTTATGTAGTTTACTTGTTTTTTTGGTTTACTTACTCACATTTTAAACATATTATAAATTGTTTAATCATTAAATGGTGCTAATATTTTTTTAACAATTACAACTTAACAATGTTGTTAATTGTTATAATTCAATGCACTTACATAAAAATGGTTGTAATAGTCAAATTACATCCATTTAAATTTTAGTATTTTAATCATTTTCTTTTTTTTTTCTTTTACATTAATTTAATGTTTTAATATTTAATTTTCTTTTAGTCTAAAATTTATTTCAATAGCATTTTATTTTATTGTGCTTATTAGTTTAACGCTCCATTTTATGTTCTTCTAGTTTAATGTTTATTTTCTTCTAACATTACTTTAATTTTTATTTTTCTAGTATTTCATTTATTAGCTTTAAATTTTCTTTATAGCATTTTTATTTCCTCTTTCTTTTAAATTTATATTTCATTTAAATACTAGTATTTCTTTTTCTTCTTCTTTTAATTTTATCTTAATGTTCTTTTATTAATACCAACCTAAATGTTCTTTTGATATTAGATGTTCTTTTAATTTTATTTTTTTTTCTTTTTCTAACTTTTATTTTCTTCCTTTTATTAGTGTAATTTTTTTATTATTTTATTTTCTTTTAATATTAGTTTTAATTTCCTTACAAAGTCCCATTTAGCATTTCTTTTCTTGTAATATTAATATTCTTTTTTTATTTATTTATTTTATATAGTTTTATTTTTTTATGACACTTTTCTTTTATTTTGCTAAAATTAAAAATCACAAAAAGGCTTTTAAGTTAATTTTCATGTTTAAGGAATTCATAATTTTCTCTTTTAAAAATAATACATTATTATTTTCATTTCTTCTATTTTTTTCTCCTTTTTTCTCTTTTAAAATATAAAATGTTAATAAATAAATCTTCTTAAATTTTTTTCTATAATATTTTTCTTTTCTTTTCTTCTATTATCTACAAAAAGTACAAAATCATAAAAATATCTTTTAATGTTCTTTTTATTCTTCTTATTTTTATCTGTTATATAAATAATTAGATTTTCTTCTTAATAGCATTTTTTACCCTTCATATTTTGTCAAATCTTTTTTCTTTCTTTTAAATCTTTAAATTCTCTTTTGTTATAAAACTCTTATTTTAAATTTTTTTATTAAATAGGCTTTCTTTTAATGTAGCATTTTTTTCTTTTATGCGTTTCTTATTTTTTATTAATTCATCATGTTAATATTAATCTAGTTTGTTTTGATAATATGCATGTTTTAGTTAATTTCTTTAAAATTGTGTTTAGAATAATTTAGCTTATTTTGTTTGTAATTCATGCTTAGGTAATTTTAATAACTTTAACATTTTTTTACTTTTAACTAAATCATGTTAGTTTAGGTTATTTAAACAATATCGTATGCGGGTCCGGTACCATGTATCCTTTAGTTAGAAATTGCATGCCATAGGACTTAAAATTTTATCATTTTATTTACTTTGATTTGGAGTGCTATATACATATACTATGTATTTTTCACATTTGATTTTGGATGTTCTCTCTTCGCCCATATTTTTTTTGTTTGTATGCATTTGAGAAATTCAATTAAAAAATCAATGATGATTAATAGAAGCAAACCTTACGGTTGGACGAACGGGGTGCCTAACACTTTTCCCGATTCGTACCTTAACCCTCAAACCCTCTTTCTCTGGTTAACGTTTTCAAGATCAGTAACCATTTTTATTTTTCTTAGTTGTTCTCAAAAACTAAGTGGCTACTTTATTTTCACCAAAAAGTAAATTTTCAAAATTTAATTTTCAAGGTGTTAAAAGATTTTTTAAATATTCTTTAAATTTCTTATTTTTGAACGTTTTTCAAAATGACCCCTAAATCGCAACGCCACAGTACCGACAGAACCTGAATAGCTTTTGTCTTAAAAGAAAAGTTATGAAACTGGTTCAGTCTACCCGCATATTTATATGGTTACATCAGGGACCTGAAGAGTAATTATGAGTAAGAATTTCAGTGAAATACAGACACGTATTAGCGATCTTCATAATTAAGCAAACCTCATAGCAGTATTTGCAATTATGAAAAACTAGCAGCGGTTTCTGTAATTTTTATAAAATACTAAATTACAGTTCATACCACTAAAGAACTATACTTACATTCTAACCCATAATCTCAAGGCCATCTAGCATTGAGCTCCTGTTATTAAATACTTACAATTTCTCTCCACATTAAAATTCCCGATACCCACCAATTAAATTTAATTATTGACAATTTAATGTAATGGGCATCTTGATATTACTTAAACCTTTTCGCTTAACTTATTTGACTGCTAGATATTCAAATCCACTTGCAGGGTTTAGCCCAGTTAAAACTTATAAGCTTCCTTAAGGGGGTATCGTCAATCTCGATATTTCGGGATGTAAATTCCATCAATAATTAATATTTTTCATATAGATTTTCCATCCGACGCCCATTGTATGTTTTCCATAAGCCTTTTTGCTTAATTTATTTGACCGAAATCGATTGTAGGTTTTTCATCCAGGCAGGAGGTCTTTTGGATTGACAATCTTACTCAAGAATTGATTGATGACGATTCTTTCAACTTGTCGATTTTCATTGTCCATGAAGAGGAAATCTTTCCCCTATCAACGGTAATGATGAGGAAGATGAAGAAATCAGGCGACTGTGGAAAGATCTAGCCTATCTTGAGGCATTAGATGATTTGGAAGAAGCAGGAATCGACATCAAGTGGCATGTCCCGACTGTCCTGAGCGATGATACAGCCTGGCACCGAGGTGCAGCTTGGTATAGGAAAGCCAACCCAAGTTTTGAAATGGAAGATATAGGGAAAATTGTATTAGAAGTAGGAGAGTCCTCTAAGGAGAAAGACAGATAATCCTCAAAGGAAAAGGACATTGATAGTGAGAATAAACTAGAAGAGAATCCGTTCGTCAGTATGGAAGCCGAGGAGAAGAAGGAACAGAAAAAGCAAAGTGCTCCCCAAGTGAATTTGTTGGGAACCACAAGTCTTGCCTTTGATCCTTCTGTATACATTATTCCTTTTCATGAGCCAAAACTAAGGACACCTCTACCTGAGGGACCTAGCTTATGTTCCCTCGAATGGGATTATCAATAAGAGAATGACATGTAGGAGTTGAAAGAGGTCGAGCAGGTATTCATAGATATAAAATATGATGAAGGAGAGGATGTGCTAGAATGGCATCCGATAGTCGAAGAACCGTGTGACCATGGAAGCCTGTAAGAACCTTGGGGCCCTCTCTCACCATACGGTTACAAAGACTCGTTAGACGAAGTCTCACTGCCACAACTTTTTGAGCTGGAGACCGCAATTAGTGAAGAGTCAGCTTGGCTTTTGCAAAACGTAATCGGAATCAAGGAAGACTTTTGGAAAAATGAAGGAGGCAATGAGAAGAAAGTTAACACGAGTAACTTCTGGGCCTTTCAAAACAAGGGGTGTCTGATGACCGAGATTCGAGAAGTGGTTGACCAATTTAAAAGACTATGGGAGCCCGAAGAACAGATAGAGCATCTGAAAAAGAGCGAATGACATTTTAAGCCCTCATAGTTAGAGAAGGGGTAACCAAGTAGGGGCACAGAGGAACCAAGGAAGCAGCCAAAAAGAGTAGAAAGACAGAATAATGAAGAGGAAGATGCAGTTCTAAAATAGGTTAAGAAGACACAAGCCAATGCAAGCATTTGGGGGTTGCTCGTAGCATCTCACAAGCACCGACAGGCCATCCTCAAATCTTTGACCAGCGTGGACATACCAATTGATGTCTCTCTTGACCAACTAGTTGGAATGCTCATACCTGAGAAATAGTCTAGTGTTATTGCCTTTAGTGACAGGGATTTTTCAGCAAAAGGGCTATCCCACAATAAATTGTTGCATTTAACCGTCAAATGTCTAAGGAAATGGGTACTTATTATTTTGGTCAATAATCGTTCTGCCCTTAAGGTATGCCTGCTACAAACTACTTACTACTTATTGCCTACGATTGAAGACGCAAGACTTCAAGCTGAGTGCACAGGGGGTACGAGCTTATGATAACATACAAAGAGATGTATTGGGATTGGTGACTTTTGTTGTACCAATGGGAGCTTTGGAAAGTGAAGTAGAGTTTCATGTCCTTGATGTGCCAGCATCATTCAATTTGCTGTTGGAAAAGCCATGGTTGCATAACCCATCGATTAGAGCCGTCCCATCCACCGTACACCAAAAGGTAAAGCTGATCAAAGATGGAGTAACTATCACTATACTGAATGAAACTAGCTTATCAACCCCGCTCAGTGATGCTACCCCACTTCTTGAGATCTAACACAGGGAGGAGGATTTCTCGTTAAACGGATTTGATTTTGACGAAACATAGGCCGTACAAGGTCTAATGAATGATGAGGGAAGCTATGTGAATCCAAGGGTTATAGCCATGATAAAGGAAATGTCCTACTTTCTATGCATGAGATTAGGTCAGCATCTACAAGGAATTTTGGAGCCAATCTGGTGAATCACAATCGCCATGGATCTGGACTTAGATACAAGCTAAAAATGAAAAAAGCAAGCATAGGGAAGTATAGGCTAATGCTGAATGGCCATTTCATCAAAGAAAGGGACAATTTCCCTTACTATGGGTTCCTTGAACAATGGATAGAAGAGAAGACTAAGCAAAAGCTGCTGGAGCTGGAGATCTTTTTTAGCCATCAGCTATTCGACAGTGATGAGAAAGCCAAGATTTGGAAAATGGGTTTCGCTGGAAAAACACAGACATATTGGGCAGAACATTTTGAAAAAGGAGATCTGTGGTCTTTTTCCAATGAAGAGATGGCTCGGGTATGTATAGGCAATGATAATGAAGATAAGGATGTGCTGATGATGGAAGCTGACATGCCTGCTGATCACACCTTACTTATCATGGATGCAACTAAAATGAAAAAGAGTCAGTCTTTTGAGTCTTTTATTATGCATGATGTAACGAGTGGGATGGAGTCTGAGTCTATTGAATCTGTCTTTACCAAGTTGGTTAACGCTGAGTCCTCTTGGAAAGCATCTGCTTGCATCCCAAGCCCTTTTTGTTTTGAGTCTCAAGATGTAACCTCTTTTGAAATCAATGAAATGAAGTCAGAGTTTTCTTACTTTGCTGTGTCTCAAATATTTTGTCTCAATTTCGATAATTTTAATGAATTTGAGGAGGATATCCCTATGAATTAAAATTTTTAATCGAAAAAGAAGAAGAAATGCGAGTTAAGCCTATAACTAAAGAAACTATTTCAATATATCTTAATAATGAAAATAATTCACAAATGGTTCAAATTGGTTCTATACTATCTTTAGAGGAACATGAGCAACTAATTTTTTTATTAAAAATATCTAGAGATGTTTTTGCATGGTCCTATGAAATTATGCCTGGCATAGACCCCGATATTGTGCAGCACTAAATCCCTTTGTACCCCGATACCAAACCCGTCAAGCAAAACCTAAGGAGGATTAGACCAGATTGGGCACTCAAGATCAAGGAAGAAGTTACCAAACAAATAGACGCCGGATTCCTCACAGTCACAGATTATCCGAAATGGGTCGCTAATGTTGTTCCTGTAGCAAAGAAGGATGGGATGATCTGGGTATGTGTCGACTTTTGGGATCTCAACAGAGCTAGTCTAAAGGACGACTTCCATCTCTCCCATATAGACGTATTGGTAGACAACACCACCAAGAATGCGCTCTTGTCTTTTATGGATGGATTTTCAGGGTATAACCAGATTTTGATGGCTCTAAAAGATCGAAAAGAGACTACCTTTACAACGCCTTAAGGTACCTACTAAAGTTATGTCGTTCGGACTGAAGAACGCAGGAGCAACCTACTAAAGGGTTGCAACCATGTTGCTGCACGATATGATACATAAGGAGGTAGAAGTATATGTAACGCCCCGATTTCCAAACGATAAAATTGTTGGAGGTAAAACTACTAAGATCATTATTTTTGTAAACGATTTTTGATATAAAAAAAAAAAACTGGACAGGCAATCGCCGAAACGGGCTCTAGATAAAACTTTTGAGGTCGAACGATCAAAATGGAAACTCGTGCAACCACAGTTTATTTAGAAGAATACCTTTTTGGTCGATTCTCCAACTACAAATTTGATTCTGAGTTAAAACTCTTGTAAGACTTTTTACTGTATTCTCTCATGCAATTGCCGAACGTAGTGTAGAGTACGATCAATCGAGAACTCATACCAGCAAAACCTGGTCAGCTTTAGACTTGAAGACAAGTTATGAATTTGGTTAAGCGTATTAGCATATTTATAGGGCTAGAGTAGGGACTTGTGGAGTAATTATGACAAAGACTTTTAGTGTAATCCAGATATATATCTAGCAGTTTTCGTAATTAAGAAAACCTCTCAGCTGTATCTGTAATTATAAAAACCTTACAGTGGTTTCTGCAATTTTCATAAAATACTAAATTACAGTTCACACCACTAAAGAACTATAATTGCATTCTAAGCCATAATCTTAAGGTCATCCTGCATTGAGCTTATATTATTAAATTCTTAACTCATCTCTCTACGTTAAGATTCTCGATACCAGTCAATTAAATTTAATTACTGACAATTTAATTTAATCTGCATCATTAAATTCCTTAAGCTATTTCGCTTAACTTATTTGACCGCTGGATAATCAAATTCACCTACAGGGTTTGGCCCGGTCAAAACTTCTAAACTTCCTCAATGGTGTATCGTCAATCCTGATCATTGAGGTGTGGATTTTGTCAATAATTAATATTTACCATATAATTAATACCGTTATCCAACTCACCGTGAATATAAATTCATATAAGATCATACCCTCTAATGTATCAAAACAACGAATATTACATATACGCAAACCAATAATTATTTCAGAATTAAGACCACAAGCACTCTCATAATAATCTTGGGGTGTGGATTAATTTATATAGTCAGTATAAAATTAATAACCCAATATTTTCCATGCAATACACACAAAATGTATTAGCATAAGAGTTAGAACAATAGACGACGCTATTATCTGTTCCCTGCAACCAAGACAGGCCTACCAAAACTATGTGCTATAGTCGTACCAATAGTATGTCTATTTCCATCTAAACTGTGAACAAATACTTATATTTTGCAAGAATCTAAAATTTGATCTTTTGTGTGCAAGCCTACTCTACACACTAGATTAAAAATCGGCCCCAAACCACCACCGACAACGCCACCGGTGGTTGGCTATTTTTGTCGATTTTTACAGCTGTTTTTGACCTATTTTTGCTGCTGTTTTTAATGCATAAATTCAGCAGAAACTCACTGAAAAAAATTATTTTAAAACTGTTAAAAAAAATATCGCAATCCGTGGCCCGTAAAACCCAAAATCACTGTTGGTGCAGCTGTCTGTTCTTCATGTTCTTGGATATTCATACATGTTCTTAAATATTTTAACTTGATATATAAAATAAATAATAGCTATTACATCGAAAACCTATATCCCGTAGACTCACATTTGATTTTAAAAAAACTTAATCTATCACAACCAACCCTCGTGAGTAAAAAATTAAATCATCATCCAAACCATTCAATCAAACATGAAAAATATGATAATCATAAAATCGAGATTAGAATGCCTGCAAAACAAAGTTAGCACAGTTCTAAAACTATTTGGCTCCTCAATAAATCGTAAACAAAAAACAAAACGACACTAATAGCAATTGTTAGAGAAAAAACTGCCAAGATCATTATTTTTGTAAACGATTTTCGATAAAAAATAACTAGACGGGCAATCGCTGAAACAGACTCTAGATAAAACTTTTGATGTTGAACGATCAAAATAAAAACTCGTACAACCCCAGTTAATTTAGTAGAATTCCTTTTTAGTTAATTCTCTAACTACGATTTTGATTCCAAGTTGAAGCTCTTGTCAGACTATTAAAACAAGACAACTCAAGAGGGGGGTGAATTGGGTCTTTAAAAAAATAATAAACTAAAAACCTTTTCCCAAACCCTTTTAATATTGCAATCAAATAAAGCAAATATTGAAGCAATGCAAATATTAAAAGATGATGGATAGAGAGATAGAACCGGATGCCAAGGATTTATAGTGGTTCGACTTTATCTTATCCTACGTCCACTGCTCAAGATCTCTCTTGAGTATTTCCACTATATAGAATACTTCACGAGCATATTCGAAGCCTTTAAAATCTTTAAGATTTTGCTTAAATAAGCTGAATGTTTACAAGTATATTCACAAGCCTAACAGCTTCAAGAAGATCCTATGAAAACAAGCCCCTGTTTTCTTCTAATCTCTCTTGAACTCTTCTTTGATGAGATTTACTCACTCACTCAAATGATGAAGGGTGACTTACTCTTGAATACAATAAATGAAGTGTATTAATGAAGAGCACTCGCTCTCTTTACAGCAATAATTTACAATAAATGAGAAAGCAAAGAGAGATAAGGAATAAGAACTGGAGTTACAGCAATAAATGTGAGCTTGAGAATTTTGAGATTGATTTGAGCAATAGAACAGTAAATACAAGACTCCAATGTCTTTAAATGCTAAAATGTCTTTAAATTTTGAGAAGTTACTCCTTATATAAGTTCTTGTGCATTCATGATCGTTGGAAGTAAGTGGGAGTAATAAATGCCAAAAATCTAACCGTTGAGATCTGCCGCGAGTTTGAATTTTTGTCGCAGGTGTTGACACAATTACTTTTGGTGTCGACACAAAGTGTCTAGGGCAGGATCGCTTAAGTGGTTGGGTCGACACAGATATTCTGAGGGGTCAACACAATTCTGCACTCTACCTTACCAATATCATGGTGTCGACACATTTAGATCTAGTGTCGACTCGTTTGAAACTTCAGCATCCGGAGGAACCACTTTGTGCTGACTCAACTTGCTCTTGGTGTCGACACTAACTTCTGCATGAAGCCTCGGTTCTTTTGTGTCGACTCATCTTCAATTGGTGTCGACACCTCAAATGTACTTCCGAATCCGAGACGAGGCACTTTGTGTCGACTCATGTCTTCTTTGGTGTCGACACTAAATTTTGCAGGCAGCCTCGGGACTTTTGTGTCGACACATTTTGTCTTGGGGTCGACACCAAAAATCTACAGGAGGTTTCGGTTGTTTTGTGTCGACACAAAATTGATTTGTGTCGACTCAAATTGAGTCTTGGGAGCTTCAGCTCTTTGGTGTTGACATAAACCTTGCTTGTGTCAACACTAACTTTGATACCTGAGACATGGCTTTATGAAATTGTTAGGGTGTCAAACCATTTGATCAATAGGTGTTGACACACTTGATGTGCTTCAAGTATATTTTGCCTTCAAGCTTTTTGACTTAATTTTCAATCAAGATTAACACAAAATATTCTTTTTAAAGAATGCTTTAGTGTTTGAACATTTTTTGAAATATAAGTCATTTTTTTTGGTTAAGGTGTCAAATCAAATGTTCAAAATGTATTAACATTTACATTTTTGAAAATATAAAATATTATCCATTTAAATCTATTTATTTTTAAAAATTAAATTATAAAAATCATCAAAATCAAAATAAGAAGCCATTGGGCTAACAATCTCCCATTTTTTGATGATTATAACCATATTAACATTTTCTAAAAAATATTTGAAAATATTTTTCAACAAGAGTTCTCCCCTTATCGATATGCCTTAAACAACATATGCAATTATAAAACTATGCATTCAATCAATCATGATAACACATATTTTGAAAATGATTTCCAACAGATGATCAAGAAACATTTTGAGTTTATTAAAATTTGTGTTTTTATCGTGATAAACTCAACACATATCAAAAGCATATATGTGTGTTCATTGCCAAACCATGCATCAACATTCATAGGCAAGACATAATCAAACACAAGTAAGACCATAGGCATTGATAAGAGAAAAGTTTAAACATCTAATCATAAATTTAAAGGAATGTTAAACAATCAAACCATTCATCCACATAAATAAATAACCCATGCAACAAAAACTGTATGTTTAAAACTTTTACAACTTCACCTTAAAAAAAATACTTAAAAGAGATGTTTCTTCTTCTTTCATTTCTTCTTCTTCCACTTATTTCTTCTCTGTACTCTCCCCTTCACTTACCTACCTACCTTTTCTTCTATTTTCTTCTCTCCCCTTTTGTAATCTTCAAAAAAAAAATGGGGCTATTGGTCGTCCATGAAGCGCTTGAATTCCTATTTCTTCTTGGCTTTCTTTTTGCTTGCAGAGGCCCATTCTTTTGCCGCGCGTGAGCGTTCATCCTTTGCTTCAGCCGCTGTCATGGCTTCGTATCTGGCTGCTAAGGCCAAATCGGCTTCTCGCTTCAGTCTAGCCGCTTTTTCTTCTTTTGTTTCCTTGGGCTTAAATTGATTTGTCCATGCTTCTTTTATCCACTTCAAATGCTCGTCAACTTTTTGGGTGTCAGGTTGAACGGCCATGACGACACCTTCGTCATATTCCTTTTGAACTTGCCGTAGGATAGCCGTGTTTGCGTTAACAATGGAAACGATGCTATCATCCATTGTACGACATAAGGACCGTCCGGCATCCGTGGCTCGTTCAATTTCTTTTCTCAAGGAGCGGTTTAATTTTTCAACAGATTTGACTTTCTCAGACTAGGCAGAGATAGTGTGATTAAGATCAAAGAAATCCTAATCAACTTTGGCTTAAAAAAGAGTCACTTTGGAAGATAGGGAGTTGATCAAGGACACGACCTCAGACAGGTCAACTTGAACAGAAGAGGAAGATGAGACAGGTGGAATAGATGCAGAACTAGGAGGAGGAGGAGCATATAAGAGACCAACATGTGTGGGAAGAGGAGTGTGTGAAGGACCAAGAGTGTCAACAGGTGAAATAGGGGGAGAATCAAGGTCAATGGGAATGGATGAAGTGTCTCGAGGGGAACGAGGAGGGGGAAGAGTTCTAACAGATGCAGGAGTACGACGAGTAGTAGTCCAGACACCATCAACTTGTGCAATCTGCATATGTTTAAGTGATGAACTACTGTACATATCATGTTTAGAAAAGGCAACTACCTTATCTTCAGATAAATCAACACCAAAATGTTTGAAAACTTGTTAGAAATATGGCATGGGGGAGTGAAGAATTTAATTTCCTAGGAGATTGAAACATGCTTGAGATAAAAAGACAATCGAGATGAAGGGGTTTCTTTTTCAAAATGCACCACATAACAAAGACGTGCATATATGTGACATCCCTAAATTTTCCCATTTGGGGTAAAAAAACGTGGTTCACCATACGATGAAGGATTCTAAGTTCGGGTTTAAGAGAGTTGGCTTTCAAGGGTTTTGAGGGGTCAACTTCCTCAACCTCAAAAATCTATTTTACAGCATCATGGAAGGAAAAACCTTCAAGGTCAATGCTTTTTTTTTACATGATACACACAAATCTCCCTTAGGAATCCCGAGTATTTCGTTAAGAATGCTAGGAGTCAAGTAAATATTAACACCATTAACCTAAGCGGTAATGGCGGTAGAGGGAATCAGGGGAATATGCATGTGAGCATAGAAGAGTTTCCCCAGGGTGAGATAGTGTGGGTCACGGGTTTGGAGTAACCTTTCCCAACCAAAATCAGAAAATCATGTTCCAAAACTCATCTTAATGGAGTTGAAATAAACAAAATCTACAGAGCGACCAGGGATTACCTCTCGATTTGCAAAATACGGAAAGTAGATGTTCTTGAATTTGATAGATCGAAACATCAAGGCTTGTGTCATTCCAACCGCCGTCGCCGAATCTGTTGTCATCGTTGGAGTCGTGGTTTTCTTCTTCTTTGAAGCTCTAGGGTTTGACGACCCTTTACCAATTTATTTTGCCCCTTTTCCCATGGTTCTAGGTGGCATTTTGATAGATTTACAGGAAGAATTTGAGGAGTTGATGAGGATGGAGAAGATGGAGTCGACACGTTTTTTTAAAAAAAAGGAGAACAGTGGGAGACAAACGGTCTTAGAAAAGAGAGGAAAACAAATTGACGGTTCGGGGATAGACGCCTCTTTATATAGGCATTAAGATTTGTGTCGACAGAAATTACAATTGGTGTTGACACTTTTCTTGAAAAGTGTGGGTATTTAAAATGGGAAATGGTGTCGACACATTTTAGCAGGTGTCGACACATTCGGCCATTTGGGTCGACACGATTAATTTTGGTGTTGACACAAATTTACCGAGAGTCAGGGAACCAATTGGTGTCAACACTGAATAGAAAGGGGTCAACACTTTTTCTCGTAGTGCCACTTCTATAAAATTTTATGTCAACACTACACACATTTGTGTCGACACATTTTCACATTCAAGAGAGAATATCAAATGCTTTGAAATGCAATTATAAGACATGGTTAGTATGGCATATAAATCATGAAATAGGAGCACATAGCATACCAAGTTCTCTTCTTATATAGAATATTTTTTATTCATTTAAGGGTTCTGTGAAAATGTCCGCTAACTGGTAATCTGTGCCTATAAATTCAAGTTCAATGTTTCTTTTTTGCACATGATCTCTTATAAAGTGATGTTTAATCTCTATGTTCTTGGTTCTTAAGTGTTGTATAGGGTTCTTGGATATATTTATTGCACTAGTGTTATCACATTTAATAAGTATATGATCTAAGTGCAAACTATAGTCCTCTAATTGTTGTTTCATCCAAAAAACTTGAGCATAATAGCTTCCAGCTGCAATGTACTCAGTCTCGACTGTAGACAGGGCCACTGAATTTTGCTTCTTGCTAAACCAAGAGATTAGTGAGTGTCCTAGGATTTGACAAGTACCACTTGTGCTTTTTCTATCTACTTTACATCTGGAAAAATCAGCATCCGAATAGCCAAATAATTCAAAGACTATTCCTCTAGGATAAAATAATTTTAGGTTTTGTGTACTTAAAAGGTATATAAAGATGCGCTTAACTGCAGTCACATGTGATTCTTTAGGATTTGATTGAAATATAGCATACATGCATACACTAAACATAATATCTGGACGACTAGCAGTTAAATATAAGAGAGATCCGATCATACCTCTATAACGCTTTTCATCAACTACTATGCCATCTTCATCTTTGTCAAGTTTCGTTGTAGGACACATTGGAGTTTCCATGGGTTTTACCTTTAGCATATTGAACCTCTTCAATATGTCCCTGTTGTACTTAACTTGATTGATGTAGATTCTTTCTTGAGTTTGTTTGATTTGGAGTCCGAAGAAATAGTTGAGGTCACCCATCATGCTCATCTCGAATTCTTCTTGCATACACTTAGAAAAATCTTTGTAGAGAGATTCATTAGTTGCACCAAAAATTATATCATCTACATAAATTTATACAACTAGTGGTGTCTATTTTTTCTTTTGAAAACTCATTTTCAATCAATAATTTGCTAAGCCTTTCGTACCAAGATCTAGGTGCTTGCTTTAAACCATAGAGAGCTTTGGTAAGTTTGTAAACATGGTTTGAAAAATCTAAATTTGCAAAGCCAGGAGGTTGTTTCAAAAATCTTTCTCTGAGATAAAACTATTTAAAAAGGCACTTTTGACATCCATTTAATAGGGTTTAAATTTTTTGAAGCATGCAAAAACAAGCAACATTCTAATGGCTTCAAGCCTAGCCGCAGGAGCAAGAGTCTCATCAAAATCGATACCTTCTTCTTGATTGTAATCTTGGGCTACCAATCGAGTTTTGTTCCTAAGAACTACTCTATTCTCATCTATTTTATTCCTAAAAACTCATTTTGTACCGATAATGGAGTGTTCCTTAGGTCTTGGGACTAAAGTCCAAACTTTGTTTCTTTCAAATTAATTTAGCTCTTTTTGCATAGCCAATATCCAAAATTCATCATTTTTGACTTCCTCAAAATATTTTGGTTCAGTATGGGAAAGGAATGCTAAATTACCACAAACATTATGTAGAGAGAAACGAGTTTTGATACCTTGCGATGGATCGCCAATGATTAAATTTTTCGGGTGATCATGAGTATACCTCCACTCTTTAGGTACGTTTGAATTTTTTGGATTTTTAGATTTCGCTATCTATTAGATTGTATTTTGTTGTGAATTTGAAGCTTTCTCTTGATGTGACTATTCTTTTTCCTTGATAAAGATATCTTTCATACTTTTTTCTATGTCTAAAAGGTTATCTTCACAGAATTCTTTTGAAGAACAAAGGTTAGCTTCATCAAAAATAATATGTATAAATTCTTCAATAATTAGGGTCATTTTGTTGAATACTCTATACGCTTTATTAGATATAGAATATCCTAGGAAAATACCTTATTCAAATTTGGCGTTGAGCTTGCCCAAAAGTTTTTTGTTGTTGTTTAAAACAAAACATTTGCACTTAAAGGCGCGAAAATAACTGATGTTTGGTTTTTTTCCATTCCATAGCTCATATGGGCTTTTCTTGAGAGAAGTTCTTATTGTAGCTCTATTTATGATAAAGCAAGCGGTATTGACAGCCTCGGCCCAAAAGTATCGTGGTAGATTATTTTCACAGAGCATGGTACTCGCCATTTCTTCCAATGTCCTATTTTTTCTCTCAACAACTCCATTTTGTTGAAGGGTTCTAAGAGTAGAGAAATTATGGTTAATACCATTTTCATTACAAAATTTTTCAAAATCTTTTTTTTAAATTTTCTACCATGATCACTTCGGATACTTGTGATTTGAAAACCTTTTTTATTTTGAACTCTTCGAGACAGTTTTGTAAAAAAGGAAAATGCTTCATCCTTATGAGCTAAGAGTAGCACCCAAGTGCATCTAGTGAAGTCATCAACAATAACAAAGGCATATCTTTTGCCTCCAAGGCTTAAAGTTCTTGTTGGACCAAACAAGTCTATATGCAATAG
>JAOTRH010297821.1:0-74048 GCA_034768845.1 Heliamphora exappendiculata | reverse complement strand
ATATATATGCTGAATATGAGTACTGTGTGTATAATATTTGAATATATATATATCTATATATATATATACATGTAGGACGTGTGTATATGTGTTTCAATTATGTATGAGAACCAGTAAATTAGTATAGTTTTATGTTATTTATTCGTTATGATTTAAAATAGAAAGTTAAAAATAATGTGTTAATTATTGGCTATTATTTATTTTTATTATTTTAAATAAAAAATTAAAATTAATATAAATTAAATGAAGAATTTTAATTTTAAACTAGTTTGTTATATCTTGAAAATTCACCATGTAAAAATAATATAAGAAAAATTTTAAAAAAATTGTTAAGGCATAAAAAGATGTTCGATTTTTTTTAAATAAGAAAATTAAGAAGTTAAATAAATTGTTCATTTCTTCTTATTTTAAAAAATTTTAAAATAAGCG
The DNA here is from genome assembly GCA_034768845.1 of Heliamphora exappendiculata. Taxonomy (NCBI): domain Eukaryota; kingdom Viridiplantae; phylum Streptophyta; class Magnoliopsida; order Ericales; family Sarraceniaceae; genus Heliamphora; species Heliamphora exappendiculata. The sequence goes on along the minus strand of JAOTRH010297821.1, from coordinate 73,619 downwards.
CATTCTCTTTAATAAATTATAGTTAGACCGTGATATTTTAAAGTAAATATATAAATTAGTTTCCTATAATCAACTCTTTTATGTTAAAATAGTAAAAGTTTTAATCTTTTTCACATTTCTGAAGTTAACTAAGAATTTTTGGTACTAAAAATATAGTTTTGACCAAACATATTAGGCTCAAATATTTTTTTAGTTCCTTTCTTTGGTGTTTTTGCATTTAAAAGAAATTTATGAAGAGCATATTCATTTTGTTAGCTATAATTTCCTTGAAATATTATTTTATTCAAGAAATTAAAAGATTTCTTATTTTTACATAGTTTTAATTATAAATTATTTTAGATAAATAAATAGATTAATTGAATTCTTGTTAAAATGAACAAATGTATGAACATCGTATTGAAGTTTGTATTTTTATTTTATTTAGATTTGGAATTATTAAATAAAGTTTACTGATTTCTGCAAACGACAGGTGAACCTTCTGATATCTGGGTTAGTTGAGTTTTCGATTACCGCTGTATAAATAATTTTGAGGTGCACCACAATTATATTGATGAAATGATTATGGAAATGTGATATGATAAATATGAGAATGATAGTATAAACGACGTCCTGGTCGCTAGGGGATGATAAAGCATACCAGCGAAGTGATGTAATAAGGGTGGCGAGTCATGGCCAAGTGACTAGAAAATAATCATTTTTCACTGCGGGGTAGCTCTCCGGATTGTTGGCAGAACCATTTATTCGAACATCATTATAAAAATAGAAAGCGGATAATAACTCAGATATCTATGCACTCACACTAGTTTTGCTAATGGATGTTAAACAATTTCAGGTGATGCTTGAATGCATAGAGGAACAGGTAGCTAGAAAAAGATATTTTAAATTATTCATAGTTTTATTTGTAATTATTGTATTTCAATTCATGTATTTCGTCATATTAAACACACAGTTAGCAAGCTCTGGAGATTTTTGAAATGAGATCGCTGGGAATGTTTATGGGAAGTAATTCCTTTTCAATGAATGATTTACTTTTCTTTCAAAATTGGAATAACTAGAATGAGATTGTACGAAAAATTAAGATAGAAAGAGGTCTCAGGTGGATTTTTAACTCACTGTCCAGTCACGGATGCCGTTCTTAGAAATGGATCATGACATCGGGTCCCTCGCCCGATTGTGATAGAAGAAGAGAACACTGCCGAGTCCAAGCTCAGCTCTCTAGCGGGGCGTGGGAGACCCGGACCCGTCTCTTTTTTAGACTTATATGTATATATGATGTGTTTTGCATATATATGTCTGCGGTCTATGATTTACTCGTTTTGATGCATGTTTATGTTTATCTAAGCATGCGGGGTTGGTTCCCGGAGTTGTAGGGAGTTGTCGGGCCAATTTCAAAAAATTTTAAAAAAAATATTTTAGAGACCTATAAATATCAGAATTTAGATATTTTCTAAATAAATATTTTGAAAACCTAACTTCTAAGTTTTCTCCAATTTTCTCTGTGCCTTTTCTCTAACTTCTTGGAGGCCCGAGGCTTGGTTTTTGATAAACCAACTGCTGATCCTTGGTATCGGCATCGAGGGCTTCCCATCTATCTAGTCAGAATTTGATTCTGGCGAAGCTCAATTTTGCACGTGGATCGAGGCGTCTAATTTTTGACCCAACGAGGTAGGATTTCAGATTCTACTGTTGTATAAGGGATATATATATGTAATCTTATGACGTTTTACCGTTTAAAAACGCATGAAAAGATGATTTGTGTTTTAGATCCAGTTTTGGGTTAAAACCATTTTTCGGCGTTCGGGTGGATGAAATCGTGTTTTGAGGGTTTCTTTTGTGGCTTTATGGTAAGCTTGGGCTTACATATCCTTGTGGGTGTCATATACAGGAGTTTGGATGTTTGAGTTGAGGTTTAGAAGCAAAAAACCAAAGAACCCACAGCCAAAAACATTTTTTGGGCTAGTTCAGTCGACTAAACCCATAAGTTCAGTCGACCGGATTATCTTTTTGTGAGTTCAGTTGATTGAACATGGGGGGTCAATCGACTGAAGTTCTTTATATTATTCTAGACATGACTGCGTTCGATGTCATTCTAGGGATGGACTGGCTGACCACCTATCGTGCCTTTATCGATTGCGATCGACGGAGGGTGACGATTTGTACACTACCGGGAGATTGTTTTTGTTTTGTAGGAGACCGGGATGAGGGTTTGAGGTCTCTGCCCAGTATTGTGCAGAACCAGGGCAACTTGACTCTCCTTTTCTTAGCTCTCATGTTGAGTGAGGAGGATAGAGTTCGAGGAGAGTTACCTCCGGTGGTATGCGATTATCCAGATGTCTTTCCTGATGATTTGTATGAGTTGCCGCCGAGCCGTGAGGTGGAGTTCTCTATTGATCTAGTTCCCGGAGTTGCTCCCATTTCTGTGCCGTCTTATTGCTTTGCACCAGCGGAGTTACGTGAACTCAAGGTGCAGTTACAAGAGTTACTAGACAAGGGGATTTATACGTCCGAGTACTTCACCATGGGGAGCTCCTACTCTTTTCGCAAAGAAGAAGGATAGATCTTTGCGTCTGTGTATCGATTATAGGAAACTAAATCAAGTGACAATGAAGATTAGATATCTGATGCCAAGGATAAAGGACTTGTTTGATCAGCTGCAGGGTTCGAGTTACTTCTCGAAGATTGACTTGCGATCAGGATATCACCAGCTGAGGATTAGGGACGAGGACATAGCTAAGACCGCCTTTCGGACTCGCTATGGTCACTACGAGTTTCTGGTTATGCCGTTCGGTCTGACGAATGCGCCAACTACTTTCATGGGTCTAATGAACCAGATCTCTCATCCTTACTTGGACAATTTTGTAGTAGTATTTTTGGATGATATTATGATATATTCACCCACTAGGGAGGCACACGAGGAGCACTTGCGTATTGTTTTACAGCTTCTGAGAGAACATCGCTTGTATGCAAAGTTTGAGAAGTGCAAATTCTGGATGTCCGAGGTGAGATTTTTGGGACACGTGGTGTCGACAGATGGAGTAGCTATGGATTCGTCAAAGACAGATGCTGTGACAGGTTGGGAGCGACCGAAGAGTGCCTTTGAGGTACGCAATTTTCTGAGCTTAACAGGTTACTACAGACGGTTCGTGAAGGACTTTACTAGACTCGCTGCACCGATGACGCGTCTGACTAGGAAGGGAGTTGTGTTCACTTGGAGTGAGTCCTGTGAGTCAGCTTTTCAGGAGATGAAGATGAGGTTGACCAGCGCGCCAGTGTTGATCATTCTAGAGCGAGGCTTAGGTTATACTGTGTACTGTGATGCTTCACATGATGGTCTTAGATGTGTTCTGATGTAGGAGGGTAAGGTTATAGCCTATTGTTCCCGGCAGTTGAAGAGGCACGAGCGGAACTATCCTACACATGATTTGGAGTTGGCAGTTGTGGTCTTCGCTTTGAAGACATGGCGTCACTATCTGTATGGCGAGCAATTTGAAGTTTTCTCCGGTCACAAGAGTCTAAAATACTTGTTTTTGCAGAAGGACCTGAACTTGCGCCAGCGACGGTGGATGGAGTTGTTAGAGGATTACGGCTTTGACTTGTAGTATCATCCTGGGAAGGCCAACGTAGTGGCTGACGCGCTCACTAGGAGGTCTCATGGGTCGTTAGCTACTGTGGTTATACGTGAGTGGGACATGCTTACAGATGTTGGGGAGTTTGATTTGTGCCTCAGGGAGATTGAGACAGGTGCCACCTTATTTTTTGTAGTTACTCGACCCACATTGATAGTACATGTGCTAGAGCTCCAGCAGACGGATTAGGAGGCTCAGATGATACGAGACCGCATTGCTAGTGGCGAAGATACAGCAAGATGGATTGTGGGTTCTAATCATAGTCTAAGGTTGGGAGGTAGGTTGTTTGTGCCAGAGTCATGCCAAGATGAGTTACTACGTGAGTGTCATCATTCTCGTCTTGCCATGCATCCTGGAGGCACAAAGATGTACCACGACTTACGTCGTCAGTTCTATTAGACAGGAATGAAGAGAGATGTCATCCAGTTTGTTTCCCGATACCTCACCTGTCTGCAGGTAAAGGCGGAGCATTAGAGGCCGACAGGGTTGCTACAATCGTTGCCCATATCAGAGTGGAAGTGGGAGCACATCATGATGGACTTTGTGTCAGGACTTCCTCGGTCACCTAGGGGACACGACGCCGTGTGGGTTGTGGTTGATAGGTTGACGAAGTCTGTGCACTTTCTCCCCATTCGAGTGAGGGATTCCATGGAACGACTGAGTAGCTTGTACGTCAAGGAGGTAGACAAATTGCACGGAGTGCCCGTATCTATTATTTCAGACCGAGATCCGCACTTCACTTTGCACTTTTAGTAGAGTTTGCAGGAGGCCTTGGGGACAAACTTAACGTTCAGTACTGCTTTTCACCCCCAGACGGATGGATAATTAGAGAGGACCATACAGATTCTAGAGGATATGCTGAGAGCTTGTGTCCTTGACTTTTCGTGGGAGGATCATCTACCTTTAGCAGAGTTTGCATATAACAACAGCTATCAGTCCAGTATTGGGATGGCACCATTTGACGCTTTGTATGGCAGACCGTGTAAATCACCCGTGTGTTGGACAGATGTGGGAGAGACCACAGTCTTGGGAACAAACATGGTACGGGAGACGACAGAGAAGGTTGCTATGATACGCCAACGCCTACTGACAGCGTAGAGTCACCAGAAGAGTTATGCATATTAGAGGAGATGACCTTTGGAGTTTGCAGTGGGGGACCATGTGTTTATGAAGGTTTCACCACGTAGAGATCTGATGAAGTTTGGTTGTAGCGGGGAGCTATCACCGTGCTTCATTGGACCATTTGAGATCCTTGATAGGGTTGGAAATGTTGCTTACCATCTGGCTTTACCACCTCAGTTAGTATCTATGCATAACGTGTTTTACGTTTCTATGCTTCGAAGGTAAGAGCTTGATCCTTCACATGTGATAGATTGGGTTGAGCTGCGGGTTGAGGATGATGCCACTTATGAGGAGCGGCCAGTGAGGATTCTTGACACAAAGGAGTGAGTGTTGCGGGACAGAACAATTACTTATGTCAAGGTCTTATGGCTTCATCATAGGATTGAAGAGGCTACATGGGAGCTGGAGTCTGAAATACGTGCTAAATACCCGGAGCTTTTCCTTTTGTAACCTTGTAGTGAATTTCGGGGGCAAAATTCCTTAAGGGGGGGAGAGTATTGAGATCCGAATCCGTCTCTTTTTGAGACTTATATGTATATATGATGTGTTTTGCATATATATGTCTGCGGTCTATGATTTACTCGTTTTGATGCATGTTTATATTTATCTGAGCATGCAGAGTTGGTTCCCAGGGTTGTAGGGAATTGCCGTGCGAATTTAAAAAATCCAAAAAAAAAAAATTTTGGAGGCCTATAAATATCGGAACTTATATATTTTCTAAATAGATATTTTGAAAACTTAACTTCTAAGTTTGTTCTAATTTTTTTTTCTGCCTTCTCTCTAACTTCTCGGGGGCTCGGGGCTTGATTTTTGTTAAACCAACTGCTAATCCTTGGTATCGGCATCGAGGGCTTTGCATCCATCCAGTCAGAATTTGATTCTGGCAAAACTCAATTTTGCACGTGGATCGAGGCATTTGATTTTTGACCCAACGAGGTAGGATTTTAGATTCTACTATTGTATAAGGGATATATATGTAATCTTATGATGTTTTAACGTTTAAAAACGCATGAAAAGATGATTTGTGTTTTAGATTTAGTTTTGGGTTAAAATCATTTTTCGGTGTATGGATGGATGAAACTATGTTTTGAGGGTTTCTTTTGTGATTTTATGGTAAGCTTGGGCTTACATATCCTTGTGGGTGTCATATAGAGGAGTTTGGATGTTTGAGTTGAGGTTTAGAAGCAAAAAACCAGAGAACCCGTAGCCAAAAACATTTTTTGGGCTGGTTCAGTCGACTAAACCCATAAGTTCAGTCGACTGGATCATCTTTTGGTGAGTTCAGTCCACTGAACATGGGGGGTCAGTCGACTGAAGTTCTTTCTATTTTGGTTCCCTTTTTCCAGTGCCTATTTCGGTCGACTGGGAGCTTGGGCCAGTCGACGGAACCCTTGTGAGGGCTGAGGGTGTTGTTTTGGTGGTTCGGTGGTTGGGTTTTGGGCTTCCTTCACTTTCTCCGGATGGTTTTAAAGGTGATAGATTTGTGAAATCTCGCTTTGTGGAGATTGATTTTCGAATGGTTGGTTTGGAAAAGGAGTGTTTATGAAAACTTTTGGAAAATGTGTTTATTGAAGGTTTGGAGCTAGCTTGTGCGGTTGAGTCTTAACTTCTAAAATGTTTTGAAAAAATATATGTTTACATGTTTTGGTTTGATCTCCATGGTTCATGGATTAGATCTCATATATATACATGTGTTATATATCTGTTTTGTGGGTTAATTTTGAAATGTTATCCATAAATGTACTGGGACAATGGGTTTATGAGTGGGCTTCCATTTCTCCTTGGTGAAAGTCCAAAAACATATGCAGCGTAGGTACCCTACGGTCCTTCGGGTTAGTCCCTATAAACAAGGTGGTTAGGTGCTTAGTACCCTCGGGCTGTGATCCCGTAAACTAAGTGGTTATCAGGTGCTTAGTACCTTCGCGGGTAGTCCCGTAAACTAAGTGGTTACATTGTCGTAACTCCATATAGAACTTGTCATTATCTAGCTGATCTTCAGTGGCTCAGGACTAAGATAATGGGCAGGAATCTATAACAGTTACCTTGTCTGGTATGGCAGAGTCGGTACATAGGATCTCATTTACCTTGTCTCCACAGTTGCTTGGCCCGAGTGGAGAAAGTTTTTTTACTGCTTCCTTTAACTGTGGCATGATAACTCTCAAGTTTATATGCATAGTTTTAAGGATGAAAATGATGATTTTCAGATGGAATACCGGTGATTTTTGTAAGAAAACCTTTTTAGGTGTTGTGGTTGAGCTTGCTCCCACTATATGATTGCATATCCTACTTTACAGCTTTATAGTTTGTTTCTATTGGGTTTCGGTTCACGTGGTAGGATTTTTTGAAAACTTTTTCAGGAGGACGTGAGGAGATGACCTAGATGCCTGTTGAGATGGAAGACTAGATGTAGTTTCTCATGTTTTATACTTGTACCTTTGACAAGTGATGCCTATTTCAGAAGGCGGATTTTGTACGCATTTTGGCGATATACTTATTCATGTATGAGATTACATAATTTACAATTTTATGAGAGTTCAACTGTGAAAATTTTATTCATATGTTATATTTGATTTTCAACTATAAAACCTATTTTCTTAAATGGGTGTTTTGGTGGGCCTTCGCGTGACTCGGATGTTTGGGGCGTGAAAGGGCGCGAGCCGTGGAAATCTCTTCCACGCCCATATCTAAAGAAGGAACAAATACCATTAGCCACGGTGGGAGGTCCGCGTTAAGTTACAAAAATCCAATGACGACTATTGAGCCTTAAGCAAAGCACATGAAAATGAATTAACATACTTAGAGTAAAACAAGCGGGCTTGCGATATTTCGTGCGCCTAGGTGTGTAACCCGACATAGCTAATGGTAGAGGTATGCTAGGGTAGCTGCCCCCAGCTATATCTATGTATCTGGCCTATGTGATGCAGGAGTAGTAGGTATATGAGCTTAATTAAATTATGTGATTTGTTGAGCATTAAGAAGCCCCCGATAAGCCATAGAATGTAAGCTTGTGCACGCTGATGAATAACATCGGGTGTAGCGTCCTCTGGAATGGCGTCGATGAAGTGCTCTTGAAACCATGAGACTCGAACTCAGCCGACGAACACGAAGTCCTCATCTGCTGGAGCGACTCTAAGTAGCTCTAAGTACATCTACAGCCACTCGGCAGGCTGCGCATCCGGTCATGGTCGATGACAGATGCACCATCAACGCGCAAGCCGAATAGGAAGGAGACATCTTGCAGCATGATGGTGCACTCTCCCACTAGCATGTGGAATGTGTGGGTCTCCTATCTCCACCGCTTGGCCAGGGTAGTGATCAGGCTGTGGGTTAGATGAATGAAACCAATACGAACACCCCATAGAAGCCTGCATGAATCAAATGCTGAAGAACATAGGGAGTAATGTCCAGGTCCCAGAAACCACTATCCCCATGACGGCATGTCAAGGAGGATGTGTCTTGCATGAAGAGATGTGGGAATGAGAGCAACTGAATAATTTACTAACACAATGGAAGTTTGTATAAATACAAGTAAGTACAATTTGTAAGTGCATACCTCCTACTCCCACAACAAATCTGCTCGACGTGGCATCTCCAATAGGCGAGCCCTCTAAACAAGCACCTCAACAGGGATCTCAGCGTCCATGACGAGTCCTACATAGAAAACCATAGAAATCATCAATCATCTTCATAATAGTGCACAATTCAATGTTGCTATCATATGGAGTAAATAAGGATAATATTGGAGAAACCTTTGTTTCGATTTTCTGTTTCTGTGCATCACATAGACCATAATAGTGAGATCGCGCTAAAATGAGTAACTAGTTGTAATTGTTGGAGGGGAGGTTATTGGTTGTAATTCTTGGAGAGGAGGTTCAGCTTTAAACCAAATTAATCATGTAAAGCATCAAGTAAACGTTTAGGTAAAGTAAAATTTTTCATTTTCAGAAAGCGACGATGACGCTATCCAAGATATACTGTTATCTTTTAGTGTATTGACCTTTCAGGGTCTTGAAGTGGCCTCTTCTTCCTATCACAAAGTTTTAGAGAAAAACCACCTACTTTACAATCTGGTCCAATACCGGTGATTCTAAGTAGTGACAATTGTTGAAGTTTACTTTGTCCATATAGTCGAGAGTTAGGTCCCCCAGGTTAATATATAGGAAAGTACTATATCGGGGTGGTGTTTGGATATAAATTTTTAATGGCTGGAATAGTTGGCCCAACTGTGATGCATCATAGGTATACAGGGTCACATGGATGAAATAGTGATGTGTCATATCGCGATCAGCTGCTGTAATTGTACAGTCGGTAAGTACGACTAGTCAAAAAGTCATGACGACCAAGTCATTGATTTGTCAAATCACCAACAGAATGACAAAGCTTGCCCATGTGCAAACACTGTAATGAACTTCATGTATAATTTTTGTAAATTGTATATATAAACACATAGCTAACCATGAGTGTGCATCTGTGTTTTTGACACTGGCATTTTTTTTTGTTTTAAATCTCGTAATCTCATAATGGGCTATAGACGCGATGTCGGTGGAAATAGCCGCAATCGTAATGAGAAGTGGTTACTATCTACGTTCCACGACGACTATTGGATAGAAAAATACTCTAGTCCTAAAAATTATTGCGTCAGTCTGCGATAAAAGTGAAAATTTAGGGTTAAAGAGTAAGAGGAGTTGGTTAATGATCTGCGTAACCTAAGAGGACCAGTCCCTTGTCGGCATTCGTTGACAATGCCAAGACGTAACAAGGATGGCAATAAAATAGCGCAGTTCAACAGATATAAAGAGAAAACAACAGAATGTTGATGCAAAGATGTTGAGACTTCATGCTTCAACTAGCAACGAAAATGGCAATTGCAAGCAATAGACTATTAATAGATAAAGAGCGTTCAAATGTTCTTTCCAACGAGCAATATCTATCTGACTCTTACTTCTCCGATGAGGAATGAAGAATGTTTCTACGATTTGTAGCTCCGTCTAAAATAAATGTTTAACATTTTTTACATGTTTGACTTTTGTTAAACTTTTTAGGTTACGATATTTTCTGATTTGCTTTTTGTTCTTTAAAAAGAATAAAGTTCGCGAAAATGTAATTGTCGGTCTCTATTTGATAAGATTTGTATGACCTATGGACTCAGAAATTTCATTACGAAACCAATAGAGTAACTCAAGTAGAAAAATATCTTAGATATAAAATTCAAACTTCTATTTGCTTGAGTTACACCCCAACAAAATGGTATTTGAGTGCCATTTTAAAAAGTAACCACATAAGTAAATTTCAGTGTCAAATTAAATCCATAATATCGAGACACGTGAATAGGAATTCCAAGTGAGTGTAACATGCATATTTTCAAATGCTAGTAACTACCATAAATTTGATTCATAAGCATGTTATAATTTGTAAACTAGGATTGAATTTTATGTTGCTTATAAGACCCAAAAATGATATATTCGTATGAGATGAGAATATCAGTATTTAGAATATTAGAAATATTATCAAAATGAATAGCTTATGACAATAAAGTAAACAATGCTTGTATTTGTTAATGTAATAAACAAATAGCATAACAATCGGCATTAAAAAATAACAGAAATAAAAATGTTATCACACGAAATGGTCTGTTATCCTTCACATTTTTCTCTATTCACTATCTATCAATAATTTTCTACATTTCTTGTCAAACCAAAAAGACCATGAAAGTTATATAGGTCAAGGGTAGGCAGGTACAACGGGTCAGGATACATCATTCTCCTGCATTTAAGAAACCCACCCACACCCCCAAATACATACCAGAAACTGACTCTCAGTAAATTTTGGGCCCATGACTTTCAACAGAGAAATAATCTATTAATATTCACTTACCTCACATCCAAGAATCCTCTTTTACCTATAAAAATATCACCCAAGTTATCACCCACCACATTTAACTAACATGTAAAAGTTATTATCATATTCCTCGTCACCAACTCCTCATTTGTGTGAAATGTCTTATATATTTTTTTGAATAATTAAAAATGTCTTATATTTCCCGAGTAAATCCACATTATGATTCTCTTATAATTATCCAGGGAATTCCTTAATTGAAGATAAAAGAATTTGGAATGAGCACAAACAATGTCTTGTCTCTTTTGTGTGTGTGTATGTGCGTGTGTGTGTGTGTGTATGTAGGGGTAGGGAATATAATGGCATGAAATTAACATTGAAAGAAAAGATGGAGAAGCATGCATTCTCATCCGTGTTACATTCTACAGCAAAAAGTGAAGACAAAAAGTTAAGCACCCTAATAAATTCTTTGAGCCGCAGTAAAATAAATAGAATGATAAATTTCCGTAGTAGTCCCATTTAACTAACTAATTTTTGCATTATTCTTTATAACATTTCAAGGAAACAAGTGAGAGAGCTCATAAGATTAAAAGAACAACCATTTAACAACCATAATAAGATAAAACACCGGCATTATCCAAAGAACATATACAAAGAGGGAAAAACATGTAGAAAAGCAACAATCAGGTTTTAGACTGAATCAAGTGAACAATCAGGTTTTAGAAATCAAGTTTTCTAGAGTTTTCAAATAAGGGTTTTTCTTCGAATTGGCGATCGAAAGAGAGAGAGAGAGAGAGAGAGAGAGAGAGAGAGAGAGAGAGAATGCAACGATATTGAAAAATACATGTCACACACCAGATGAACGAAAAGAAAAAAAAAAGAGAAAAAACAATGATATTGAAAAGCATACCTTAAGCAGAGATGAGAGATCAAGAGGGAGGCAGAGATAAGGAGAGATTGAGAGGCCTAAGTCGCGTCTGAGAGAGAGGTTGTTGAGGCCTTTGGTTCTACGAGTGAAGAGGAGAGAAGAAGGTTTCTAACTTACGTGTTTCAAAGAGTGTCTAAGTTATAAAACGTTACATACGTGTTTAGTAAATACGACTTCTTTAATGAAAATATATTTACTAAACATGTTTTTATGTGTAAAAAGTTTTACAATAAAAACGTTTTTACTAATCACATTTTCTTTACAAAAATAATATGATATTTTTAATATAAATGCTTTCAGTATAACAAAAAATTAAAACACGAAAGCATTTTCGCCAATCATGTTTTTTTAACAAAAATAGTAAAATATTTTTAGTAAAAACGCTTTCAGCATAACCAAAAATTGCAACGTGAAAGCGTTTTTATGAAAAATATTTTGTTAAATATTTTTTATCCAAAAATTAAAGTTTTTTTAAAACAAAATTGTAGATAAAGCGTAGTTGCTAAACACACTTTACGTTGGTTGAAAATAAAATTTAAAAATTTCTAATTCATTAATTAAATTTTAAAAATTACTTATCATAATAAAAGAGCCTAGATAACCGCTTGCCACGTTAAACATGCAAAAGGCCACTTGTTAATTCACCTGTTTAGAAAAAGGGGCTCAGCCGTTCTTATCACAGGAAAAAAAAAAGAAAAGCCCGGGAAGATCATCTCCAAAAGAGAAGTTAAGGAAAAAATAAAATAAAATAATATAAATAAGAAACAAACACAGAGAAGAAGAATTCCAAAGAAACTGAAGGAGAAAAAAATAAAGAAAGGAAGAAGAAAAAAACTGAAGCAAGCACCGCGCCTCCCCTACGCCACAACTGCCCACCACCGAAGCCAACCACCACCGGTGAACCAAACACCGCTGCTGTCAGCACCGCCAGCCACCCGTCACGCCGGCCTTCATCACCGCTGGTTCTCCTTCTCTCTCTCTCTCTCTCGGGTTTCCTCATATCTCCCTCACGGGTCTCTCTCTAACCACCAGGACCACCGTTCCACCTTCACTTGGGCGCCCTGCCACCACCAAACCACGTCTCCATGCACAACCTTCCCAAGCACAGTTCCCCTCTAGGCTCCCCTTCTTTTCCGTCACCCACGCACCACCACCTACACACTACCGCCACCACGCTGCTGCCACCCACCACCTTCAAGCTATCACAGAACCATCACAGAGGCACCCCGACACCACCACAGCCACCCCGAACCACCCTAAAACCGCCAACCAACAAATTATCCCTTTCCAAAAAAATTCAGAAAATCAGTTTTTCCCAACCAACTTCGACCACCCGCCGCCGCCACCTCAGTACACAGTTTCTGCCACCGTAAGTTCAGTTAGCACCACGTCACAGCCACCTACGCGTAGCCGCAAATACTACGCGTAAATAGACGTCAAAACCGACCTGGGGATTACCTGGATGGAGACGCCGAACTTCAACGGAAAAAGCCAAACTTGGGCCTTTCCCAAACCGTGTCGCTGCTTTTGCATGCTCCATGAAATTTTTACCCGCGTGTTTCTTGTTGTTAGGATTGCTTTTACACCTCATGAGTTTTTTTTTAAATTAAAAAGTTTAATGCAAAATATTTTATAAAAAATAAATACGTTCTGATGCAATAAGGTTTGAAAATTTAAAATAAAATAAATTAGCAAAATTATGAAATTTTTCTAAGATTAGTAAATATTAAAATTAATATAATACGATAATCTTATTTAAAGAAAACATGTAAAAATATAAAATGGTAAGATCTAAATTATTATATTATTTTATATTTTAAAAAAATAAAAACCATCTATTACTTTCTTAAATAAATTATTTTACACCTAATGATAATTAGAAAATAATATGATGTTTTTAATGTATGACAAAGTAACTTCTTAAATTTAGAATCATAAAACATTTTTTATATATAATAAAACAACTAAAAATATGAGGAACTAAAATAAATATAGGATTGAGATAAATTTTGATAATAATAGAGATATTTTTAGTATTTTATTAACCATATTTTATTATAAAGTTCCAAACTGCATAATTAAAACTTATGAAAATAAAATAATTTATAGTTTTGTAAGGTTATAATAAATGATACTACATTTAACTAAGTTAATTTATCAAAAATTCAAAAAAATAGTATTCTTGAGAGTCTTGATTAATTAGTTTTGATAAGATTTAAAAAAATAAATATTTGCCAAGAATACAAAGTTATGAAATTTGGGGTAAAAATAAGTATTTTGCATGATTTTAATATTTAACCTTCTTTATAAAAGCTACAATTTTAAAATGATAATTTTTATAAAATAAAGCTAAAGTTTAGAAAGTTAGAAAAATGGAATAATATTAAATATGAGAATTTTTATTGTGAGTTATACTGAATTTCAAACGAGTTCTTAAGAAGAGATAAAAATTATATAAATACAAACTAGAAATTAAAAATAGAGTAGATTAGCTCGATTATAAAAAATTCACTAAATTTAGTATTTTATGTGCTCATTTAGGTTTGGGCATTTTGGGACAAATTAACCATAATAAATCTTGCTAAAACTAGGTGAGTCTCATGTATCCTTATTATTTGAGTTTTTTACTTTGTTTGCAACCTCTCATGCTTTCACATGAAATAATAGTTTTTATATGACATGTATGTCATGGATATACATATGAAAAATGCAATTATCTTATCCTGTGTTACATATGATAGCCTGTTTGAAAATTTTATATACGTGATGATAGTTTTAACTGTGGTAGCCCAGTCACTGGGGTATTGAACAGCGAGGTAAATAAGGATATGATCACGGCCATGTGATTATTGATTATGATATCATAGCAAACAGGATTGTAGGATCACTCTCTACGTAATTCTGGTATAACCATGAGCTTATTATCATATGTAGGGCCTAATATATGTAATCCTGTTTATGAAGACTGCCAGGGCTTAATGCCTGTAAATTCTATTTATGAAAGCTGTTAGAGCTTAATGCCTATAACCCGCTTGTGAAAAATGATGTTATTACTTTTGAAAAAATAGCTTAACGAGATGTTTGATACCATAAAATTAATATTCCATGATAAACCTGTAACTTTGATATATGTGTACGTACTCACACAAGTTTTGTACTTATGAAGTTGATGTTATTATATTATTTCAGGATAAAGTGAGCTCTCGGTGATCCAAAGAGAGAAAACTATTTCTTTTTGTGTTGTGTACCCAATCATGCTTCGAATGTAAATGTTGTATTATGTATCACCATAATGAATTTCGTGGCACTTGTGTTGGCTCTGGATATGTTTATAAAACCCGCGCTTTCGCAAAATCATTTTCAATAATGTTAATGTTCTTTTGAAAATCCTCAAACTGTTTGAAAAAAAGAAAGTAGGCCTCGAGTGAGTTTTGACTCGTTGGCTGGTCACGGACGCCGTTATGAGCATGGGTTGTGACATTTTCTCTTGGGTTTGATTGAGTGTCGTGAGTTCTCGTAGGTGGATCATGTGCCTTGAGGGTTGGGATGTGAGATGGTGAAAGTATGGAGTGACTTGGAGTTTTATTTATAATTAGTGTGTCGAGGGTTTGGGGCTCGTTTGGAGTTTATTTGGATGTGAAAGTTGAGTTTCGGAAGGAATGAAGTGATTTGGAGTTTTGCTTAAAGCTTTATTTATTTTCAATGTGAAGAAGTAAACACATGTTTGGAGCATTATTAGAAGCCTTATTAAAATTGAGTTCGGCTTAAGCGTTGGTAGTGATTCCAGAATTATGTGCTATTACTGTCTGAGTTGATAATACTACGCTTACGTTGTGAATCTAAAGGAAGAGTATATGAATGGTAAATGTACATGTTGGTGTCAAACGAAATTATTGAGGAATGGAATTGATGATGAATTAAGAGTTAGATAACCGACCAAGTGCAAGATACTTTGTGTATAAAATGTGTGTTTATATATATATGGGCCTTATTATGATGAGTAATGAGGTTTAGATTAGTGTGGGTGAGTATATGTCTACGGAATGTGCAGTCTGTGTGGTATGTGTAACCTGTGTGGCATATTTAGCCTGTGTGATAATGTTAACCATGTGAAATAGTTATTTGTTTAGCTTGTGATGCATGTTTAGCCTGTGTGGCAATGTTAACCATGTCAAATGGTTATTTTTTTAGCCTGTGTGGCAAGTGTAGTATGTGTGGCATATTTAGTCTATGTGACATATTAACCATGTGAAATGGTTATCTATCTAGCATGTGTGGCATGCGTAGCCTATGTGGCAATGTTAACCATGTGCAGACATCCAATTTGACCATGCCAAATATTAGGCTTATCCAGTTGAGTCCGATGTTGAAAATCAAGTGAAAATGATGATTCTGCACGATCACCGAGAAGCAATCTGAATCCAGTATTTTTGTGAAACCAAATCACAAGATCACATCTTTTGAACTTTGAGGCCACAACCTTTTAAACTTTGCGACCTAGCTGTTCACTGGGTCAAGTAATTAAATCGCAAACTTTGAACCTCGCGACTTTACTAATGTTTGTTGCAACCGCAATAAGAATATCTTAGAAGCCCTAACTTTTTTCATGGTTAGAACCTTTATCCTCATGGTTGCAACTTTCAAAGGTGGCGACCGCAAGCTTTGTGAGCCTAGTTTCATCATCAAACGTGGCAGCACCTCATTGGCTGACATACTCTATATAAATGTATCTTTGGTACGATTTCGAAAGGATAAAAACTTTTGGCTGACATTAACATACTACTACTTTATCGAGTACTATTCTAAGTACACAGGTACTCTGTCATATTCCCAAGTTACACCCTGGTTCATGTTACTGCCTGAGCTTGATTGGGACATTGGAAATTGGATTGCTTCACGAGGCTTGAGCCGGCGATTCCACATTCCATGACGTGAGGACTCATCTGGATAACCGTATATCATGTAATCTGTTGGAACCTCGACATTTCTCTCTTTGCATTTCCTACCCCGTGAGGAGGTCGGATTTTGATTTTGAATATTAATTGTCAAATTGCATGTTATGTCTTTAATGCTGCCATCATTAAGTTTAATCATCATGTATTTAATCGATAATTTTGATTAGTGGAAGCAAAAGCATGCTTACTCTTCAATATCCCAAGGCTTAATTACTTTGTTCATATATTCGAATGTCAATATTTGGGTCACTAAATCAAGAGTATGCTTAATTTCAAAGAATTCAGTTAAATTTTTATTATAAATGATCTCAATTATATATGCTTTGCTTATACTATACACCAGCATCCCATTACACTATTTAGTAAAAAAGTGCTAACATTCCTTGCGGTCGTGACAAATAGTGTAATTTTGATAGTCACGACTGCAATATTTTGGCTTTTGGATTCGTTGGACCGTAACATCTGTATGTTACAGTCGCCATCTCTTTGCATTTCCAGCTTATTCTAGTAGGTTGTTTTCATTTGTATAGTGTTCTGATTAATTACGAGTATTTAATTTATAGTATAGATTAGCATGCTTCAAACTTAGAAAACCTTAGGTTTATTTCTCTAGTTTAAGCCCATGTTATGCTTAGTATAATTTTAATAGGATTAAGATTTGTTAGCTTCATTTACACGATTTCATGTTTTATGTATCACATGCGATTTACTCTATGTATCCTTTAGGTAGAATTTGCATGCCTTAGAATTTAAAATTTTTTTTATTCTTGTTTTGGCATTTTATATACCTATGTAATGTATTTTCGTTATTTAATTTTGAATGTTCTCTCTTTACTCCTATTTTCTGTATGTGCTTGCATTTGAGAAACAAAATTAAAGAACCAATGACGATTAGTAGAGGCCAATATTATAGTTGGACGAACGTGATACTTAACACCTTCCACAATTCGTACCGTAGCCCCCGGACCCTTGTTTTCTCTGGTTAACGTTTTCAAAGATCAGTGGCCCAATTTTATTTTTTCTTAGTTTTTTTCAAAAATTAAGTGGTGACTCTATTTTTCAACAAAAAGAGATTTTTAAGACATTTTGATTTTCAAAGTGTTAAAAGATTTTTCGTTTAACTGTTAAATTCCCTATTTTTTTTCATTTTGAAACAAACCCTAAATCTCAACGCCACAGTATTTTCTAGCGATTTCGCTGGGGACTGGTTTACAAAATTAAATAAGAGGGCTACACTCGCAAACATCATTGGTTCTTAATTTAAATTTCTTATTTGTATTCTCGATTACATTTCATCATTGTCAGCCCTCTGCTTGATCGACCTGATACCATGGTTAATTTACTGTCTCTGGGCTATATCGAAAAGACGGGTAAGCCTTTTGGATGCACGCTTGTACAATTGCGGCAAAAGAGTTATTACGTACCGTTTGACCATGTCTTGTACCACACCAGGCATCGGAGGTATATTCTTAACTCTATTCAGAAGGTACCCAAAGTGATTGACCAGACTGGCCTTTTTCTGCATATAGTAGATTAGAACTTTCCCATTAGGTGCTTAATTGGTAGGATTAAATATTTTTGTTTGATTGTATGTTTTGTTCGTGTTTGTTTAGGACTTTTTGTTTGTTTGCTTGGCTTAGAATAGTTTCTCTCTCGGGGTTCGAGCTGGGTTTGCCTTCGGCTTTTGTTCGTTTTAGAATAGTTTCCCGTTTAGGTTTTTACCCGGGTTTTCAATCTTAGCCTTACGCTGTTTTAGGAGCTCGGTATTCTTTTCGGGGCTTCGCTGGTGTTTTCATTGAGGCATTTGTTTTTGGTTTTGGATAGCTGTCTCTCTTCTAGAGCTCTACCTGGGGTGCTGATTTTGTTTTGGTGTTTTGGTTTGTTTCCTTTCTTAAACTTCTGTCTAGGTTCCAGCTTAGGTTTTTCTTTAGGTTAGATTTGTTTTCCACTCATAGTGCTGTCCAGTTTTCTCCGTAGAATCTTTTGTTATACCTTATCCTCGTGATCCTTTATTCGGTGTTAGCATGGATTTCGAGTTGCTCTGTCGGGGTTCTCGGGTGTTGTGCTTTTCAATTTTCTGTTAGTATGGACCCGGCTGGGGTGTTTTGCTATTTTGCTGCTAGCAGTCAGTTGTTCAACTATCTGTCAGAGAATTTTTTGATGCTTGCTTTTCTCGTTTTGGGTTACCAGGGTTGAGCTGGTTTTAGATTATTAAGTCAAAAGACCGCATTCAGTGCGTGTTTAGGCTAGTTCAGAAATAGGCAAATTCTACAGAATATCCGAATGAGCGGCAGAATTATCTAAAATGGTAGAGAATGAAATAAACGAGCAATAAGATGATCCAAATGAGAATGTGGAAGATTTCTGGGCAGATAATCAAGGATAGGAAGTGCCGCTGATCGTTCTACCATTGCAGGTTCCTCATCAAATCATAGTAGAGGAGGAAAACATAGCCCAATCTAGGGAGTCCACGCTGGCAGAAAAGATCGATTGAATGGAAAAAGTACTAAGAAAGGCAAAGGGAGTGGAAAAATGCATGCTAGATGTAGGTGGTTTGTGCTTATTCCCGGATGTTAGAGATGGAGAAGTTCAATGGCACCAGCGATCCCTGGATTCATATGAGGATGTACGCCGGTACTTTCTCCCCCATGGGAATTGATGATCAGCTAAAGGCCCAATAATTATTCTATTGATCACTCTCTAGGGCAGTGTAGAAATGGTTTTTCTAACTAGATGTTGCAAAAACCAGGATATGGAAAGACATTACTACTGCTTTTGTCAGTCAGTACAGCTATAACTTCTAGCTAGACGTCACTACGTGAGAACTCAAAACCACTCGACAAGAGAGCCGAGAGTGTAACAACCTGGTTCATACCCTAGTTGTAACAACCCGGTTGGTAACGACCCATGTAGCGATCCAGCCCATAGCCTAGTATTAGCAATGGTTAGTTTACAAAATCTTAGATTGCTATAAGAATAGAAACCCTAAATCAACCTGAAACCCTAATTCGACCCAAAAATCCTAGAAACACCAGATACTCAGCGGTAAAACCCTAATACTCATAGAAGACTCCTAACATCCTAAATTAAGTAAATAATATGAAATATAAGATTAAAAATTAAAAATTCTCATAATTAAGGTAAAATAACTATTTTGCCCATAGTACAGCAAAAAGTGTTAAAAACTAAAATTTTAACACATAGGCACTCTAAATCAGATACATAGATACCATTCAGTAACAAAAGAAAAAATAACAATAAAAAATAACAAAAATTCCCTTTCATGGGCAGTCACATTGGGATTAATGCACAAAAAATTACTTTTTACCTTTTTCGGCCCACCAATGAGAAACAATTGCACAAATTAAGCATATTATGACCCAAGACTTTTTATACAAGTAATATGCATAATAATATAACAAAATAGGTCAACAAAAGTAAACAAATCATTATTTAAAATTTCTACACAATAATAAGTTAAAAAATTAATTCTTGTCAAACTAACTTAATTTGACTTAAAAGCTTACACCTATTTAATCAGTTGCTATAAAAATTATGATAATTCGTAGGAAGACTAAGTTAATCATAAATATACTAAAATAATAGGTTTTAGTAGGTTAAGATACCAAAAAGATACACAAAATTAATATTTTAGGCATTTTTTCACACAAAATGGTACCAAAACACAACTTAAACCCAAAATTAAAGCAAAATCAGATTTTGAGCCTCCCCAAATTTGCCATAGCCGACTTTCCCATCTGAATTTTTTTACAAAATTTTTCTTTGAAAGGCTCCACCTCTCATGCAACCAATCAAAAATTAAGTAAATTCAAAAAATACTTACACATCTATAATTATACCCATAAACTCTTCTCCTATAAAATAAAGACCAAACACCCCCTTTCTCTTCTATGTATTTTGGCCAAGAGAGAGTGAGGAACCATATTTTGAGTGTAGTTGAACTGTTTTTCAAGACTTGAGAGAAAAAGGAAGGAATCTTCTATGTATTTTGGCCAAGAGAGAGTGAGGAACCATATTTTGAGTGTAGTTGAACTGTTTTTCAAGACTTGAGAGAAAAAGGAAGGAAGAAGAAGAAGAGAAAGAAGAGGGAGTCCATGAAGGCCAGAGGAGTCCTAAAGTCAAGTCCCTTCATCCTTCTACCTTTAGATCACTAAAAAAGTAAGTAAACTGCTTAAAACCCTCTGCCATTCTCTTACAAAATTCTCCTTAATCCATCTCTATAAGTATTCCTAAGAGTAAGAACCAAGATCTCACCCAAAAAGGCGTTGTGAGGCTAGAATATGGGTTATTCATGTGTAATCTATTGTTGGTTGTGTTGGCATGTAATTATTTTTGAGTTTAATGGCTTGTATTAGTTTTGAAACTTTGATAAACATGTATACATTACATGCATGCAAAGAAAATACACTAAATCTAAACATATTTTAACCACCGAAACCCTAAATGGCCTGATTTTTTGGGTATTTCAACTTTCTGCCACGAACTTTGAACTACCATAACTAATTGTAAAAAAATATACTAAGTATGAATCTTATGTTCAGATCTATATTTTTAAGTTATCTTTTATACAAAATTGGTTTGAAGTGATTTAATTGGGTAGAACTCGAGATACACTATTTTTACTTAAGAGTGTTAGATTCTGACCACTCTGTATTACAAACATCAAAACTCTAGGTTAGAGTGAGAACCGAGCTCAGGTCAAAACATACAATTTGTCGACGATCTATTTATCTTACTGTCCACCAAATTTGAGCCTAAAATATGAAGTCTTGATAGGTCGAAACTCTTTTGAAAGTCACTACTGTGAATTTATGACTGATAGAGGTCTCTGTCACATGTTTTTATAAGACCAAAAACCTAGATTTTTAATGGCCAAATCCAAATATGGCTTTCATACAAAATGTAGCTAACATATTAAACTATGTACTGACCAAAACTAAGCCATAGATACTATCGGATGGTTTTCCAAATGTCTTGTGTATTCTCTATTCAAAAGAAGTTCTACTGAACCTTTTAATACTGACTGAACCCATTTAATAAAATGGCCCAAATCATTAACTTGTTCCAAACAACTAGACTTAGCACAAACCATGAAAAATGTAGGGGACACATTAAGCTAGAACATACCCAAAACTTAGACCCATAGTTCTTGATTTGTTTCCCCAAAACTGAGACCAATAGAGGCACAAATTTCGTACTTTTCTCTATGAAGTGCTGAATGATTTTCTCTAAAATGATATAAATAACCCATTTACTCTAGGATTTGACCTTAGTGTTAAATATAAAAGTTATAAGAAATATTTTTATCTAATTAGTGTCCAAGCATCAGAACTTAACTGCATGTCTAGGTGCCCTAAAACACTGTTATGCTTTTTAAATTGACACTTGAATATTTACTTTAATTTTGTTAAGTATATAGTGGCATGTTATGTTAAAGTATAGACCTTAATTAAGTTATATTGGATGATTAGTGTGCTAGAGTGATTCCTTGATGATTAGAATTCATATTGTTAAGTTAAATCCATGACTTATGAAGTATCGCTCGTGCTTTACGTACTTGTACTCCATGCCTTAATGAGTTGTACCTTATACTTTAAAGACTTATACTTTATGCTATGTTGGTTTGTATGTTATTCCATGTTTAGTTTCATACCATGATTTTGTTAAGTTGTACTTTAAGATACGAGTTGTTGTACCGTAAGAATTATTACATTGCACTTGAGGCATCTTGTGGGTTGCATCCCATATATTGGTTTTGGTTGTTTTATACCTTGGTCATATTTGTTGGGTATATATCTCTTTGGTTTATGTTGCTCCTTGAGTTATAGTTATATTATAGAAGTAGTATCGACACGGGCAAGTTGAGCAACTACGAAAAGAGCTTAATTTAGCGGACCTAATCCCACTACGGTGGTAATTTCGAAAAGAGCCCAATTATGGCGGACCTAAACCCCATTACCATGATGTTTTGAAGGGTAATTCTGGAGAGAGCATAATTCAGCGGACTTAATCCCACTGCGGTGGTAACTATGGAGAGAGCCCAATTATGACAGTCCTAAATCCCTCACCTCGGTATTCTGAATAATGGGAAGTGTCTTTTGAAATTTCTGTTTGATATCTAGACTTTGGGTTGACGCCAAACGAGCATCCTGGTCCTAAATGTGGGTTTTTCTCATTTTTTGTTGGTCGGAGGATAAGGATGTTATTGGCCCACCCCCACGCCGTTGCCATTGAGTAAAACGGCTAAGGTATGAAGCCAAGGCGAGCGTTTACCTTTCGCAACGAGGCGAGGACAAGTTTGGTGATCAAATTTTCATAAAGTCTACTATGAAATTCTCGACGTAGAATTTGTGTTAAGATTCTGGGTATATGTCAGGTCGGGCATTTGCATTGCATTTATTGCATCACAAACCAGTATAGTTGTTCTTATATAAGCTTGCCTTACTGTAATTGTCGAATTTATCTATTTTCTTGACTATAAATTGTACGGTGTGTTATATGAAATGCGTTGTAGAATATTTTGTTATAAGTTTGGTAAGAAGGTTTAGGGAGTTTGTTTCTGGGTTCTGGCTCATGGCATTTGTGCCACAGGTGAAGAAGAAGAATTTTTTGAGAAAGTCACACCCAAAGAAGAAGGAGATTTTGAAGAGCAAGGTGAGTGGCAGGACCAGCTGACCTTGACAATCCGAATTGAAGAAATTGAAATTCACCATTTTTTGTCCTTCTTGTTCAGTTTCCACGAGCGTATTATATTTTTTGTTGAATTCTTGTGAAACTGTAATTGTTAGGTACTTTTAATCAGTTTAGAACTCTTAATGATGTAATATTTATGATATCTAAATATGAATGAATGGTTAGAATATTCTTCTTATCCATACTTATATATGTCCCGACGTACCCGGACGATTGGGCATCACATGTTATATTATGGGATTTAAAATATAGACTTTAATTAAATTATGTTAGATGATTGGTGTATGAAAATGATTATTTGATTACTAGAATCCATGCCATTAAGTTGAATCCATGTCTTGTGAACTATAGCATGTGTTTCATATACTTGTACTTCATGATTTAATAAATTGTACCATGAGCTACACCTTGCTTAGATGCCATGCTAGAAATAGTTGTACATGAGACACATATTGTACATCATAGGCATTATCACATCTGCATTTTGGCTTATTAGAGTCATTTTCGTATCTTCTATTGTGGGTTGGGATATATTGAAATTGTTCTTTTTCTCGGCTCCTAGTATAGGGTGTCCCTAGTAGCTATTTTTGTAACTATTTTTGGATATATTTCCTCTGAGCACCACGGGTGTATCCACGGTGTTCAAAAAGAAAGATTTGTTATTTATGAATATTGTTGGGCACCACAAGTTCGTCATTATCATTCTAGTTTTGGTAATTTAGACTTTGGGTTGATACCAAGCGAGCATCTTGGTCTTCATGTAGGTAACCCTATGATTCATCCATCACGACAATGACAATAAGTTCCATCACGGCGGTAATGTAAGTCCCTGATGCAATGACAATAAAGTCCATGGCAATGACAATAAGTCCCATCACGGCGATAACGTAAGTCCCTAATGCAATGACAATAAAGTCCATGGCAATGATAATAAGTCCCATCGCAGCGATAACGTAAGTCCCTGATGCAATGACAATAAAGTCCATCATGGCAATGACAATAAAGTCCCATCACGGCGATGACAATAAGTCATTCATGGAGAGAGTAAGCAGGCTAAGCAGTATAGTGGTAAGAAAAAGAAGAAACGGTCTTTTGGTCCCGTAGGTTGGTTGCTCTTCCCTGTGGGGTTTTGGTGTATTTCCCCCACGCGGGATGTGCGTGGGGTCATGTGGTTTTTGATTGTTTCTTATTCTGTTTGGTTAGTGTTGTAATCTCCTGGAGTATGCCCCTTGGAAACATGTAATTTTTTTCTTTTTTTATGTTACATTTAATTACCAAAAAAAAAGTCATTGATGCAATAACACTAAAGTCACATCACGACAATAACAGTAAGTCCCTGAGTGGCACTCGGTCCCACACCGTTGCCATTTAGCAATAACATGGCTATGGCATGAAGCATGGCGATGAATTTATTATTCGCAACGTGGCAAGGATAGGTTTGATGATCAATTACCCATAAAGTGTACTCTGGAGATTCCCGGCATGGAACTCTTATTTTTATTTTTGGATAAATGTTGGGTTAGGCACTTGTATCGCATCCATTGCATCACATACTTATACACTTGTTCTTATATATGCTTACCATGCTATAATTGTCAAATTTGTCTATCTCCTTGATTTTAAATTGTACTGGGTGTTATATGATATGCGTTATAGAATATTTTGTTCTTAGTTTGATTAGAAGGTTTAGGCAGTTTTCTTCTAAGCTATTGCTCATGGCATTCGTGCCACAGGTGAGTATGAAGAGGTCTTTTAGGAAGTTGTCCCTAAAGAAGAAGACGAAATTGAAGAGCAGGGTGAGTGACAAGAGCCAGCGAACCCTAACAATACTAGGTTGGAACCCTCCTCAAAACCACCATGTTTCTCTTATAGACACCATGTTTATCTTGCTGTTCACTAGAAATGAGCCTAAAATATAAAGCTTTGATAGGTTGGAACCCTCCTCAACACAACTATTGTAAATCTGTGACTGACAGAACTCTCTGTCACATGTTTTTAGATGACTAGAACCTATGTTTTTAGTGACCAAATCTAAATGTGATTTTCATGAAAAGTTTAGATAACATATCAAACTATATACTCACAAAAAATTAGACCTAGATACCCTCGGATGGTCCCCCAAAAGGTTTATGCATTCCCTGTTGAAATCAGGTTCTAGTGAACCTTTTATAGCTAACTGAACCCATTTTGTAAAATGACCACAATCTTTAACTTGTTCCAAACAACAAGTCTTAGCACTAAATATAAAACTTGTAGGGAACACACTACACTAGAACATATCCAAATAGCATATCCATAATCCTTGATTTGATGCCCCAAAACCAAGACCAACGAGGAGGCCCAAATTTTGTACTTTTCTCTTAAAAGTTCTTAATTGTTTTCTCTTAAATGAAATAAATGACCTATTTACCTTAGGATATGGCCTTAGTATTAAACATAAATATTGTAAAAAATATATTTATCTAATTGGTGTCGAAAAATTAGAACATAACTCCATGTTTTGGTACCCCAAAACACTATTATACTTTTTAATTTGACTCTTGAATATTTACCTTAATTTAGTTAAGTGTATAGTGGCATGTTATATTGTGGGATTTAAAATATAAACTTTAATTAAATTATGTTGGATGATTTGTGTAAGAAAATAATTATTTGATGATTAGAATCTATACCGTTAAGTTGAATCTATGGCTTGTGAATTATAGCTTGTGTTTCATATACTTGCACTCCATGCTTTAATGAGTTGTACCATGAGCTACATCTTACTTAGATGTCATGCTATAAATAGTTATACATCATATGCATATTGTACATCATAGGCATTGTCACATCTACATTTTAGCTTATTGGAGTCCTTTCTATAACTACCATTGTGGGTTAGAATATGTTGAAATTGTTCTTTTTCTCGACACCTAGTATAGGGCGTCCCTAGTAGCTATTTTTGTAATAATTTTTGGATATATTTTCTCTGAGCACCTCGAGTGTATCCCCGGTGTTCAAAAAGAAAGATTTGTTTATTTATAAATTTTGTTGGGCACTACGGGTTCGTCACTAGCATTCTAGTATTGGTAATTTAGACTTTAGGTTGATACCAAACGAGTATCCTGGTCTTAATGTGGGTAACCCTATGATATGTCCATCACGGCAATAACAATAAGCCCCATCACAGCAATGACAATAAGTCCCTGATGCAATGATAATAAAGTTCCATCACGGTGATGACAATAAGTTCTTGATGCAATAACAATTAATTCCCATCACGTTAATAATAATAAGTCCCTGAGTGACACTCGACCCCACACCATTGCTATTTAGCAATAAAATAGCTGTGGCATGAAGCTTAATGATGAATTTACTAATTACAACGAGGCAATGATAGGTTTGGTGATCAATTACCCATAAAGTTTACTCTGGAGATTCCTGACGTGGAACTCCTATTGTTATTTTTGAATGAATGTTGGGTTGGGCACTTGCATCACATCTATTGCATCACATACATGTACACTTGTTTATATATATTCTTACCATGCTATAATTGTCAAATTTGTCTGTCTCATTGACTTTAAATTGTACTGGGTGTTATATGATATGCGTTGTAGAATATTTTGTTGTGAGTTTAGTTAGAAAGTTTAGGGAGATTTTTTTCTAAGCTATGACTCATGGCATTCGTGTCACAGTTGAGTATGAAGGGTTTTTTTAGAAAGTTACCCCCAAAGAAGAAGACGAAATTGAAGAACAAAGTGAGTGGCATAAGCCAGCGAACCTCGACAATGCTAGTTGAATAGTTGAATTTTTACCTTCCGTTCTTTTTGTTCAATTTCCATGTGCTCGTTGTAAGATTTTGTTAATCTCTTGCAAAACTATAAATGTTATGTAATTTTGATCAGTTCAAAACTCCTAATGGTGTAATATTTATGATATCTAAATATGAATGAATTACTAAAATATTTTCTTTATCCATACTTATGTATATCTCGACGTGCCCGGAGGACGAGGCGTCACAGTTGTATCATAGCCTAGGTTTAGTGAACCTTCAGGCCTTGGGTTATAGGAAACCATGCGTTCTATTGCGTAGAAGCTTTGTAGAATGCGTTGTATTAATGATTATTATCATCTATATATTATAAGAACTAAAATCTGTTACATCTAAGTCTTATAATGAGTTGCGTTAGGACGCTACCGAGTTCGAGAGCAGTAAGGAATCTACATGCAAAAGATGAGTAAGGGCATCGATCTAGATCAAAGATCGAAGATTTATGCAACAAGTTATTTTATTTTAAGGAGGGTAGACAGGAGTATGCACTAGGAGAAGTTTCAGATATCACCTCCACCGTTAGAACCCCATAACTTCATCCTTATAGGTTCTTTTCTTGTTTACCCCAAGCCCTTGTATCCACTTTTGTATCAGGTTGAAGTTCATTTGTATGCCATTCCTTCTTATATCATCTTTTCTCAATAGTACCGTCAGCAGTCATTCGTTGGTAACCCTTATGCACTCAAGTCTTGTTGATAATCCTATCAAAAATTTAATCCTGGAAAATATCTGTCCTCAAGTTTTCAAGCCTTAATGATGACTAGTATTTGCATTTGATTCTCCTCTGATTCAAGCCAGCCTCCTTGAATTAATTGTTTTTTTTGTGGAATTTGATATCAATTCTTTGTTAATTACCCGTTCTGGATATTCGACATTGATAAAATCTTTGCCATTGTTTATCTTCTCTCGATTCTGAAATCACAATCTATGTAGTGATTTTGTGAATTCTTTGTACACTCAAGAAATCTTTACCAGGAAAGTAGACTTAGATACTTAAATTGAAGTACGTTAAGCCGATGTAACTTTCTAGCAAATATTTAGTTTGGCTGTTCATTGCTTAACATCTCTTTTATCAGAATTTGATAGTACTGTATTAGTCCCAAAGACATTTGTTTAAGTATTGTTCACCGTCTTCCTCTTGTTTTACCTACATTTGAACCCCAATAACCACTCAATTTGAGTCAACAGTGATTGTCTTAACCGTGATCATTTGGCCTCATCTAACCTATCCTTTGAACCATTTGGAAATCTTTTCTTGAATCTCGATAAAGGATTTGTTCGCCTTCCCTAAGCCATTCTATCCCCTAGCCACATTTCGTTTAGTCTAGTGCATCATTTAAAATCTTTGGCTAAACGTTTGACCACTCACCGCCCCAGGTCGCCTCTCTTAAGACCTAGATCAATGAGAAATTATAGTTATTAGAGTTTAGCGCTTTCACGAGAAACTCGGATTGTGCACATCCTCATAAGAACCACTCAGCGCATCATCAAGTCACAAAGCAGATCTCTACCTGGAGATAAAGCACAAAATGTCTGCCAACGTCCGTACTGAACATGTTTTAAAGATCAATAACATCGATTGCAAGAATTGCTAAGTAAGGGCTCATGCAGCATCTCTAACGGAGACCTACACGAAGGTTCCTATCACCATCACTAATAAAGCTCGCATGAAACCACAAGAGTGTGGCATGTGGAAGTTCGATTGAAATGCTATAGAACTTGGAAGTAATGTGGGACTACGTGGTCAAAGTTTGATGGTTTTATCCACACCTATTTTGGTTGAGGCCCCTATGTGTTATGTACCTCACTCTTTGTAATGTTCTAAGAAAAACTTTTATTCTCAACCGGTTATGTACTCGAACTTGAATGTTATGAAATATAAATGAATAAATTAACTCTACAAGATCCCAAAGCATAAAGACAATTAAGACTTTTGAACGGTTAGTGTAATTTTTGAAATTTTTTGGTGAAATTGTAATAATTATGTACTTTTCAACGGTTCAGAACTCCTTTATGATGTAATAATTAACGTATATAAATATGAATAAATGGTTAGAGTATTCTTTTATTTATATTTATGTATGTCCTGACGTGCCCGAAGGACGGGGCATCACAGTTGGTATCGGAGCCCAGGTTTAGTGAACCTTCAGGCCTTGGGTTATGGGAGACTATGAGTTCTGTAGCGTAGAAGCTCTGTTGAGTGTCTATATTATTAAATTATTACTTATAATTCTAAAAACATAAAGTCCATACCTTAAGCTTCTCTTCCTAATCACCTCTCATCTTAGGATGGCGTCCGACGCAAAGCCGGCTGGAGAACTATGGGCATCACTTGAACCAAAAGACTCGAATCCCGAGGAAGAACCTGTTGCAGAACAAGACCCAATAGACGTATTTTCGTTGGTAGGGATGTTCCTGAATGAGTGGTTAGGTCATGATGGAGAAGAGACAGGGGAAGTAGGGGCAAACAAAGAACTAGATGAGGCAAGAAACGAGGCTGATGTTGATGTGGAGAACGAGGAGGAACCTAAGGATGATGACAACGAGAACGAGGAGCAAGCCATAGCTTTCTTTTATGATCCATTAGAGGCACCGCCACCGGAGTCGGACGATGATAAAGCAACAGACATAGTGATCTACTGGAGCTACTAAGAGTACCACAAGGACTATCATATTGGAGAACGGGTATATGAAAGAGTTTTTCCAAAAAGGACGTGGAAGTGGAAAAAGTTATAGTTTTTCCTGAGATACATGGGTCCACTAAGAGTGTTGGAGAGATGTGACGATACCATCTATCGTCTGAAGGTACCATCAGGATTCAAAGAGCTATTAGGGGGCAAGATGGATGCAAAGTGGATGCAAACACAGAAACCAAGAGATAGGAGAGGAATCATTAACCCGGGTAACCAGGCAATAGGCTTTAACAATTCGAAAACGTACCTAGAGGTACCAATAGCTGTAATCAACATAGCTCGCATGGGACCGGAGGGTTTTTTGCACGTGAAAGTGCAGTGGCGCTGCTACAGTATCTATGAGGCAACGTGAGAGCGTGACTCAATTATTCGCTACTTCTATCCACATCTATTCGTTTAGGCTTTAGTGCATTGAGCGTTGTATCTTTTCCTTCGTTGGATGTTGTACATATGTTATGTGAACTTTTAAAATCTTGTAAATCGGTTATGTGATTAGAATGTAATGCAAATATTTGTTGTTGAATTCTTCGTAATCTATTTCATAATCCCAATTTAAGTTTCACAAGATCCCAAATCATGAAAACAATCAAGAATTGATACAAGCCCCAAATTTCAACAATCTCCTAGGATGGCAGATAGACAACTGAACCACTGGTAAGCTAATGAACTCTTAGATGACAAAACACCCGGGCTAGCCTAAGTTTTATGAAAGCCACCATTAGAACCCTACAACTATATCCCTATGAGTTCCTTTCTCAAGCCTTATATGACAACTCTCGTACCCGATTGAAGCCCTTTGTGTGTCCTCCTTCCTACCAACATCGATTTTAAACATTTGACATTGGTAAAGTCTTTTACCCTCGTACAATTCTCTCGATCCTGATACTGCACTTTTGTACAGTAGTTTCATGAATTCTTTGTTTACTCTCAAAATTCCAACCTGAAAAGTCGACTTGGATGCTTGAATTAAAATACGTTAGGCCGACGTAAGTTCAGGATAAATATCTAGTTTCGCTACCCATAGCTTAAACATATCTTTTGTCAAGATCTGATGATGCACAGATTGGTCCCGAGAACATCCCCTTTGTAATCCTTATTGGATGTTTAACTCTTATGTCCAAATGCGTTTGAGCCTCAATATACCTCTCAATTTGGGTCAACAATGATTGCCTTAGTCTTGTCAGCTTCCCCTAATCCAACCTATCTTTGAACCATCTAGGTTCCACCCTAAGACGTTCTAAACCCGCGTATGCTTTTGATTGTCGACCTACAAAACCTTACCTCATAGAACTATGAGTAACTATGATCGTCAGTAAAAACTAACTATATCTTTTCAAAGGTCCCGACAAATAAGACTATGCCATCAGCAAATCTAAAGTTAAAAATGACAACTTCACACCAAAAGATTCATGACACCACCATATGGCACAATTCAAACCTCTCCAGACTAGTTCATAGCTGACCCACCCATCCGATAAACTGAGAAGCAAAATGATTTATACCGGTAGTAATAAAGTGATAACCTGAGAGAAACAGCCCTGAAACTCATGATAACCTTAGTACGCTAACAAAAGAGGTACGTCTATATACATCGATATTCACGCCAGCCTTCCCACCAAAGTGTTAGAGTCTGAATTTTTGCCATCACTATCAAAGAACGAAGAATCTTGATCACAACAATGAACGTTTGAAGCCTGATGAAGAATTAACCACTAAGTCACAATGGATCACATGACTAGGTATATACCACAACCATATCTTTTATCATGTTCGTTTTACCTTAGAATGACCAATCGCCTAAGATAGCGATCCAATTATTGGAGGGACATTTAAACTCAACGTTCTAGCGCGTCAAGAACATACGGTAAAGGCTAAGAGGAACGGAGTAGCCTTTGGAAAGACTAGCGAGAAGGTGGAAGCATATGATTATAGACTTCGTCATCAGGATTATCAAGATCACCTCAAAGACCTGTAACTCTTCAGTTAAGCAATTTAAGGATTGGATGCCAAGGAGTTTGTGGAAAGAGTGAGTCCCATTGACGCTAAAGATTGTTTGAGGGGTAAAGTGTGCATTTTAGACAGGCCGAGTTGTTCACATGGTGGGTTCTTAAAGTATCAGTTTGTATTCATTTGGCACCTAGATTGTGTAACTCATATGGAGTGGTATTCAGTTTCCGTTGTGGTATCAATGTGAGTCGCAAGAAAGTTTCTTTTGAAAACCTTTTGTGATGTGACCCGTCAGAACAAGTTTATTTAAATTGGTGAGTAGATGTTGCTGGCATAGAAAAAGAATTTTCTCAAAGGAACGTGCGAACTCTATGTATGAGAAGTTAGAGGGTGACATAATTTTGTTGTTTTTGGAAGAGTTGCGTAGTAGCTTAGTATGAGTACATTGGAGAAATAAGTATTTGGATGAAGAGAGCGGAAGTATAAGTAAGACTATACGAATTCATGGGTATAGTTTTTGTAATTGGCCTTAAGTGAATCAAGTGTCTTGGTAGAATGTGGATAAAATGAAATAATTAAAGTGCAAATTAGACAAATTTGTAATTGTGTTGATAAACGATAGTCGATTATATTCTTAGAATGAAGAGGACCACATGGAACATTTGAAGATTCTATGTAGGTCCTAAAAAAGAACAAGTTATCTGTAAATCTTGGTAAGTGTGAGTTTTAGTTAGACCGAGTGATGTTTTTAAGTCATGTTATATCTGAAGAAGAAATTCAAGTGGACCCAACAGAAGTAGAAGTAATAGTTAATGGGAAGAGGCTACCTAGCGTAACAGAGATACGAACTTTTTGGGGCTAGCTGGTTATGTGATATGATCCTTGAAGGTTTGGTAGTAATCAGTTTAAGATGTTAAGTAGGACAAGACAATCTTTACTCTAAGTGCTGAACATATGGGCTCGACCTTATCTACACCCGCAATAAAGAACGACTCAAGTAAATATGACACAATTTTGGAGAATGAGAACGCACAATGATAGTAAATCATTCTTAACCTTCCATACGATGAAGTACGGGGCAAAATTTCGAGGACGAAATTTGTTTGAGGGGGGTTGTTTGTAACGACCCGGTTTAGATCATAGTTGTGATGACCCGGTTAACAACGACCGTGTGAAGACCCAGCCCAAACCCTAGTGTTAGTGACATGTAATCCACGAGATCGTTAGTGACAGATAGTCTACGAGACCATAGAACACAGAAGAAGTTCAGAATTTTAATTCGAATCGAAAACCCTAAGTTCAGCCCGAAAAATCTAAAAAGTTCCAAAACTTAGGCAACAAAACCTTAGCACCCAGAGAGTCTCTTAATATTCTAAATGAAGTAAATATCATGAAATAATGAATTAAAAATAAAAATCTACATAAATCGGGTAAAATAACTATTTTGCACCTAGTATAGCAAAAAGTTCTAAAAATCTAAATTTTAACACATGAATACTCTACATTAAAGATTTAAGTACAATTAAGTAGCAAAGGACAAAATAACATTAAAAATGAAAAAAAATTTCCTTACTGTCCGACCACCTTGGGAAATGTGCCAAAAAGTAACTTTTTACTTTCTTTTTAGCTTTAAATGATGAGAAATGTATTAAATTAAGCATTATGATGATTCAATACTTGTTGAACAAGTAATATACATAATAATATAGTGTTATAGGTCAACAAAAGTAAATAAATCATTATTGAAATTCACACACAACAAAATAAGTCAAAAAGTCATATTGCCAAAATAGTTTAATTTGACTTAAAAAACTGCATTTATTTAATCAATTGCTATAAAAACTATGATAATATATGAAAATACTATATTTCTCATAAACATACTAAAATAATAGGCCTCAGTAGAAAAAGACACCAAAAAGATATATTAAATTAACTTTTAATGCATTTTCTTGCACAAAAGGGCACGTAAATTATTGCAAAACCCCTTGATTGATGGGGGATCAGATTTTCGTCCCCCAAAATTGACCCTAGCTATATTTTAGATTCTCTAAATCTGATTTTCCCCCCAAAACTTGAACTAAAGTAAACAAACCCATGTGAAGAAAAGAGAAAGTACAAAAGTATTAATTATTTTGTTCCCTAATTCTTTTTATTTAAACTAAGCCCAAACACCTTCTTGCCCCTTAATATTTCGGTGGAGAGAGAGGGAGAAAGACCAAATTTTGAGTGTTCTTGAGGGTCCAGTGCATGGTTAGATGCGAGTTGTTGGTGCACAGTTATGTGCATGGTGTTTGTTCATCGTTGGGTGCGGAATGTGTTTGGGTCCAAGGCTCTTTTTCTAGAAAGAGGGGGTTTGTAGAAACCGTGTTGTGGGATGTTTGGTGTTGACCTTCAGGTTAGGTTTTGGTTTTCTACGTTGTTGGTTGTCCGGGTGAGAGGACGAGTCGTCTAGGTGAGTGGATGTCAGGTTGTGGTATCTAATGTTGTATCGGGAGTGAGGCATGTGATGTCATACCGAGGTATGTGGCAACTGATGTCGTGATGGATTATGTGATAAGTGGTGCTGTTATGTGAAACGTAGTGTTTTACGTGATTTTATGCATTTAAAATTTTAATTTTATTCGTGCATGTTGTGGGACAAATATGTGATCT
Organism: Heliamphora exappendiculata; assembly: GCA_034768845.1. NCBI lineage: Eukaryota > Viridiplantae > Streptophyta > Magnoliopsida > Ericales > Sarraceniaceae > Heliamphora > Heliamphora exappendiculata. The sequence continues at coordinate 39,330 of JAOTRH010297821.1, read as the reverse complement.
TTTTGTATATAAAACTCTTAGTTTATTTACATGTGTGTGTATATAGCGATGTGGATGAAAAAGTGGTCTGATGTGATGTGGATGAAAAAGTGGTCCAATGTGGTATGGGCGAAAAGTGGCCCGATAAAGGTTAACTCTGGTTAACTATAGACAAAAAAGTGGTTTGATGAACGTTAGCTCTGGTTAATGATGGACGAAAAAGTGGTTCGATATATGCTAACTCTAGTTAACAATGCATGTGTCTGTGCATGAAAATCGGAGGGATGGAAAAGTGGTCGTAACGATGCATTTGTGTGCGGGTATTTGAAGGACAAAAAAGAGGTCTCGAAGAGGCATGTGTTGCGTGTGTTTCACGTAGTGCGTTATGTGGGTGGCATGTGTTGCGTGAGTTGCATGTGTTACATAGGTTAACTCTGGTTAACTATGTAGTAGATGGGGCAGTGGTCCTTCGGTGAAAGTCTGAGAAATCCTTGAGACGGGTGTTTTTCATCGTGATATTATAGAACTATTGCTGGGACTTGTGAGGGTCGATTTAGATATGTATACCTATGCGGCATACATATACTTATTTTCTTTGAAGCTCGTGTGAGTCAATGTATATATCTATATTGCACGTGGGCTCGTGAGAGTCGAGGCTCATAGGAGTCGATCTTTGCATGTGAAGCATTATAGCATATTCATATTTATACAAAATTGTTGTCAAACTTTTTTTAAGGCTCTTGTTAGTCGTGATATTAAATTATTTTCAAACTTGTTTTGAGGATCGGGCGAGTCGTAACATACATATTACTCTGCTAGCATGTTTAGCTTCTATTTTATATTTTTCTAGTTTTTACTGAGCTTTGACTCACGGTGTGGGATTTGAAATATTTTTCATATACCAGTTATGCATGTATGCTTTGGGCGAGTATATTGTAAGCCTTTGGGCGAGTATATAAAATGCATGTATGCTTTTATTTGAGAGTGTAACATCGGGTTTGGTGTTATGTATGGTTGTTTGTAGGTGTTTTACATGGCCCAAAGTTTGGGGGGTAATAACTTGGTATCAGAGCTCTGTGTTTGAATACCTAAGAGTTGTGGAAAGATGGTGCATCACCGGGTGAGGTTGATTGCTTGTGCTTGATTGCATGCGTTTAGATGTTTTGATAGCATGAGCATGTTAACGAGTTGAGTATGTGGATATTGTGTATATGTGAGCATGGGGGTTTAACTTTAGGATTGACCAGTCTTGTCTTCGGGCGTTTTGAGTTAACAAGCTTGAAAGCTGAGTTAGAAATGCGTTTGGCCGACATATTTTTGGAAAGGAATCTGAGTAGGTTATCCAAATTGACGCGTCGCTCTTGTCGGTTCTCCTTGGTATGTGGGGTTTATTTAATATGAACTTATGTGGCTATGTGTTAGCATGTTATATGATTAGCATTTATATTCATATGATGTACTACATCTTATGTTCTATTTCCTTCTAAATAGACGTGATGTCTGCGAGGAGAGGACGAGGCCGTAGTCAACGCCGTGGCCGTGGTTTTGGCCAAGGGGATGTGCTTGTCCCTAATGCTGGGGATGCAAATGCTCCCCAAGGACCTGTTGACGCGGTAGGGTTGCTGCGTGCACTGGTTGGCTCTATTTGCTAGTTGGTTGAGACCTCTAAGGGAAGAGGGAGAAAGCCCGAGTTGAGGGCAACAGTGGCAATGCGGGAGTTTAGACGTATAGATCTTCTTACCTTTGCTGGGGATCCTGATCTTACAGTGGCTATAGAGTGGTTGGAGCTAGTGACCCGAATCCTTGATATCATGCAAATTGTGGTGGACGATTTGTGGGTTCTTTTTGTTACTTTTCAGTTAAGAGGGGATGCTCATGAGTGGTGGAATTACACCCTAAATACTATGGAGGGCATGTGGGCAGCTTTCACAAAGGTTTTCTAGAGAAGTACTTTCTGGCTTTTTCTCGGGAGTTGTACAGAGAGGAGTTATATGCTCTCACCCAGGGGGCGATGAGCATCGTTCAGTACGAGGCCAGGTTCACCAGTCTGTCCCACTTTGCACAAGAGTTAGTGGGTACAGACGAGTTACGGTCGATGAGGTTTGAGTAGGGTTTGAGGTCGGCGATCAGAGAGCGAGTGGCAGGGATGGGGCGACGTGTTTTCAGAGAGCTGATGGAGTCGACGGTGAGGATCAAGAATACCTTGAGCAAGATTCGAGGTTCTAGAGTGGTTAGAGCACCATAGGGTGGGATGGAGTCTTAGTCAAGTGGACGCTCTAGCAAGAGGCAGAAGTCTTCTGGCCCTAGTTTTTACCCATCTGTGGCCATAGCAAAGGGAGTTGATTTGTTATTGGTGCAGGCAACCCGAGCATTGTGTAGTAAATTATCCACAACTGAAGCAGTCTCAGAATTCGGTGACAGTTTAGTTGCAACGGAGGGAGCCGTTAGTTTGTTTTGGGTGTGGTTAGCCAGGGCATATTGCCAGGAACTGTCGTTAGGGAGGTAGTGTGCCGAGCACGGTAGGTGCATCACTGGTGCAGGACCGACAAGGTTATCTATAGCCAGCAGTGTAGACCTCTAGGGTGACTAACCACGGTGCTTCAATACAATCTATACGACAAACAACAGTCCCAGGGTATGGAGGACAGATTAGGATGACACAGGGCCAAGTGTATGCCATAATAGATCCCAGTTCTTCCAGGGCACTGGTTATGCCAGATGATGTAGCTATGACTCTAGTAAGCAGAGGTACTTTTGGATTATATAAACTTGGGGCCAGTGTTCTTATCGACACGGGAACATTGTGTTTCTCGATTACATCTGTTGTGGGAGTTGGTGATGGACTCCGTGGGTTGAGTGTTGGGTGTTGAGACACTAGTTGGTGAGCTTGTGAGGTTGGGATGAGATGTAAATCCCGTGTCTTTGAGGTAATTAGCCATTGTTTATATAGCACGACTTTATTTGACCATATCATAGGAATGGTTTGGCTTATCACTTCTTGTACCGGTGTCGATGGTGATCGACAGGGTTATTTCTTTTTGACCTTGTGCTGAACTTTGGGGATGAAATTCCTTTAAGGGGAGTAGAGTTGTGAGACCCTGACTCATTTTCTTTTTTGATGTTTTTTAACCCGTGTTTATCATTTTTGTTTCAGCGTATTTATATGCATTTTGTGCATGATCGGGCTTAGATATGCATGTGAGGTTGGTTCCCGGGGGCCGTTGGGCATTGTGATGCAAATTTCAAAAAAATAATATATTTTCGAGCAAGCCTATAAATATCTAGCCTTGGATATTTTCAAAAACAAAATCTCTCTCTCAATCTTTTGAAAACCCTAGAAGCTCTTTCTTCTCTATAACATCTCGGGGGCCCAAGGCTTAGTTTTCGACGATCAGAGAACAGATCACTAGTATCATCGTGGTGGGCTACGCTTTCATCCAGATAAAATTTTGTTTCGACAAAGTTCATTTTTACACATCGTTCGAGACATCAAGTTTTTGATTCAACGAGGTAAGATTCTAGACTCTCATCTCTTATAAGGGAGTTACGTGTAATTGTATGGGTTTTCACCAGTTAAAAATGCATAAAAAATTGATTTTCGTTTCGAAAAGTTAGGTTTTGGTTCAAAACTATTGTTGGTTGATTTCGATTGGATTGAATCGAATTTTGAGTGTTCTTTCTGAGGTTTTGTGGTAGTCAAGGGCTTAGGTATGTCCGAGGGTGTTGAAAAGGAGTTTAGAAGCTTTGATTCCAGGCTTGAAAGGGCTTTTCTAGTGGCGGGAATCGATTTCTGCCGTGCGTCAGTCGTCTGAAATGGGTGGTTCAGTCAACTGGATCAACAGTAGGGGAGTTCAGACGACTAGATTAGGAAGTCAGTCAGTTGATTGACCTGTGTTTTAGGGGAGATTTTGAAAAGTTCTAATAGTTCTTTTTGGTCAACTAAGTGGGGGTTCAGTCGACTGATGTCCTATGTGGGGAGTTCTGTTGTTTGGGTGGCTGTGGTGTGGCATTTCGGTCGATTGAATTATGGAGTTCAATCGACTGGCCCTTCTCTTGTGGCATTTCGGTCGGTTGGAATATGGGATTATGACAACTGAATTCATAAAGAGGGTTGTTGGTCGTGTTGTTGTTTTAGTTAGTTGTGGTGGGGCTGTGGTGGTTTGTTTTGTTATCGTCCTTGGGGATGACGTGCATGGTTTGATACGGGTTGTTGGTGCACGGTTATGTGCGTGATGTTTGTTCATCCTTGGGTGCGAGACGTGTTTGGGTCCGAGGCTCTTTTTCTAGAATGAGGGGGTTTGTAGAAACCATGTTGTGTGGTTTGGTGTTAGCCTTTGGGTTAGATTTTGATTTTCTGTATTATTGGTTGTCTAGGTGAGAGGACGAGTCATCCAGGTGAGTGGATGTCGAGTAGTGTGGCATGTGATGTCGTATTGGGAGTGAGGCATGTGATGTCGTACCGGGGTATGTGGCAGGTGATGTTGTGATGGGTTATATGGCGAGTGGTGGCGTTATGTGAAACGTAGTGATTTACATGATTTTGTGCATTTAAAACTCTAGTTTTATTCATGCATGTTGTGGGACGAATATGTGGTCCTTGTGTATATAAAACGCTGGTTTTATTTACATGTGTGTGTATATAGAGATGTGGACAAAAAATTGGTCCGATGTGATGTGGACAGAAAAGTGGTCCGATCTAGTATGGGCAGAAAAGTGGTTCGATAAATGTTAACTCTAGTTAACTATAGACGAAAAAGTAATTCGATAAACGTTAACTCTCGTTAACAATGGACAAAAAAGTAGTTCGATATATGTTAACTCTAGTTAACAATGCATGTGTGTGTGCGTGAAAATCGGAGGGACGAAAAAGTGGTCCTAACGATCCATTTGTGTGCGGGTATCTGAAGGACGAAAAAGAGGTCTTGAAGAGGCATGTGTTGCGTGTGTTGCACGTAGCGCGTTATGTAGGTGGCGTGTGTCGCGTGAGTTGCTTATGTTGCATAGGTTAACTCTGGTTAACTGTGTAGTAGATGGGGCGGTGGTCCTTCGGTGAAAGTTTGAGAAATCTTTGAGACGGGTGTGTATCATCGTGATATTGTAGGACTGTTGCTGGGGCTTGTGAGAGTCGATATAGATGTGTATACCTGTGCTGCATACATATTCCTATTTTTTTTGAAGCTCATGTGAGTCGATGTATATATATGTGTTGCATGTGGGCTCTTGAGAGTCGAGGATCGTAGGAGTCGATCTTTGCATGTGAAGCATTGTAGCATATTCGTATGTATACAAAATCATTGTCAAACTATTTTTAAGGCTTTTGAGTCGTGATATAAAATTATTTTCAAACTTTTTTTTTGGGTAATTAATTGTAATATAAAAGAAAAGAAAAAAAATTACATGAGTACGACTAGGCACCTACGTCCTACACATATTCAACAAATAAAGTCCAACCCCCGCTCTAAGCGGGGGAAAGCTACCGACAAAGTATATTCCACGGATAACCCGTGTGGATAGGAAAAAAAAACTATGTACAAGTCCGCGCACAACCTGCACGGATGGGAAAGCACCATCATACAAATAGAGGATAAAACTAGTAAACATGCCAAAACAATTAACAAACTCTTAATCTTTACTGAAGATTGGCTCCCGCAAAGGGTAATAGGCTCCAAAATTCAAACCGAAATAAGAGAAAATAAGAGATCCAACAAGTAGAATTGGTCATCCAAACCCAAAAGAACTTAAAACCTGCTGAAGCTTGGCTCCTCGAAAGGCTCCAACCCTCTAACACCAAGGAACTGACTAAGGTAAAGACAAAATCCAACACCCAAACAAGGTAAACACGGTCTCTTAGTGATAGTCACACTCCACAACTAGGGAGGGAATGCTAGAGTCTAGATCACCCCACTGAAGTGAAGAAATGAGTCTATACCAGAGTGAGATCCCAAAATCAAAAAAGGACAACCTAAGAGGAACCAGAAGAGATCTAAGAGTAAAATGCCAGAGATAGATGGGCCCCTAACCAGCTAGAAGGAAGCAACAAACAGATCAGCTCTAGAAACTCCAACTCAACCTGTCAAGGCAAAGACCAGCATCCCCTGTGCACAGGGTCGCTAAACAGAAGAGGTGGGAGACCGAACAAGTCAGCAAAGCAATAGGCAGGATATACTTGTTGGGAATGTATACTGAAAAGTCAGGCTTTTTATGTATTTTATTCTAGATCCCTGAAATATTAATAAGAAACATTTGAGATGGTTTTGCATTTATGGTTTCATATTTATATTTGTGATGTATGAATGCATAGTCCATATCTTCTGCCCAGCATTTGAATCGGTGGGTGCTGCACGGAAGATCAGGACAAAGGTTCTGATAAATTATACAGGTAGGCTCGCAATTGCAATGAACCCGGACATTCCATTAGTACGATTGTAATACATAGTTATAGTAGCTGGTCTTGGCTAGGTCGAACGGATCGAATTCAGGTATTGGAAATTCGGTTTTCGAGCTCGATGTGTTAGTGCACTTAAAGTGTATTAAGCGGGATCAACGGGCTGATCGATTCTATACTGACTATATGAATTTGATCCACATCCCGTATTATTATGTATTGCACGAACTCTTAATCCTGAAGTGATTAATTAATTGTGTTAAGATAATGTACAGTACTTTGAGTCATCAATGGTTGAAATTTTTTCCGTGAGATCAACAATACCGATGAGTTGGGTTCTGGCATTGTTTGTCCGATGATTGATAATCAGCTAACGGAAATCATATCCAATTTAGGTTGAGGAGTTCCTCCTCGTGTGCTTTGCTTATAGGTTTGATTATGCTGAATCTGTACAGTGGATTTTCGGATCCAGCATATCAAAAGGTTAAGCAGTGCGGTTGCGAGGAGAAGAGGATAATTAAAATGGGTTATCAGTAACCTAATTTATTTATCGGGAATCTATATCTTAAACGTGGAGAGAATTCAGTGCATTTGATAATTGAAAATTCAAGACATAATTTGAGTTAGGGCCGGGAGTTCAGTCAGAATCTTTAGTGGAATAAGTTATGGTTCGTGCGAGAAATGATCTAACTCGGGGATAGAGTTCGGGATATCCAGTTTTTTCGTACGGTTAGTCCGAGTCCTATACTCCCTCGTGATCTCTCACGTAGCCCATTATACGCACGGATATTTTTTCTTATTGGTTTCGGTTATTATTTAATTTAATTTGAATGCCGATTTTGCCGCTGGGGACATTCAGGAATTAAATTGAATTATTGGAGGGCGATTTTAGAATTTGGCACACCTAGGGATTACTCCCTAGGTGGCCGGCCCTAATAGAGGGAGTAGGGATTTTGTTTTAGATGGATATGTATCTCTTTCTTATTTTAAGGGATAGAAAGATACATATACCACATATATCTTAAGGAATATATGCAAATATATAATTAAGAAGCAAAACCTAACCCTAATCCCATCCATAGTCACCGCCCCTCTCCTCACTTTGGCAATTAATTTTTCCTCATTTGGGGAGAAAAGTGTGAGAGGAAACCAAGAGATGAAAAAGTTTTCGATCGGAATCGGTGCCCACACACTGTGATCGTCGTAGTGCGTCTGGGACATACGTGAGAAGATTGCAAGGTCATCTTCAACGTATTCAAGACTTCTTGAAACTTTTCGAAAAGTTTGATAAATGTATTATGCTATTAAGATTAATATTGTTCTTTGTTTTCATGAAAAATGCGCACGTCATTTTTTACGGTCACGACGTCGGTTCAATTTTTTATTTTCGCTCCAACACGTCTAGTACATGAAACTCAACTGATGTTTCCAAGGGCCCTACTGATATTGCAAACGATACAAGTCCCAGTACGTCCCTCCTTGTGTTGTCATAAGCCCGGACTCCTTGATCGCTCAGTGTGAAGTGCTCTGTCTTTAGTCCTAAGCAGAGTGCTATTCTGAGTGGACATACGTTCAATGCGGACCCGTTATCGATAAGAGTCACAGGGACCTATTTGTCCAGGCACTTAACGATAATGTGTAATGGTTTGTTTTGATTCTTTCCCTCTACTGGAAATCTTTATTGGAGAAAGAAATGATCTTTAGTTTTACTACCGGCAGAATAAGTCCAATTAGTTGCTCCAGGGTGGCCTATATCGAAACGCTGGCTTTATTCAAAACATTTAGCACAGGTTGTCTGTGTTTATGTGAGGCCATCAGTAGCCCCCAAATGCTGATATTGGCTTGCGTCTTCTTTAACTGTTTCAGCACTGCATCATCCTCTTCTTCTTGTTCTTTTTCCTTTCCCTTTCCGCTTGGCTGCCCTTTTTCCAGCTGGGCTGGCTTGAAATGCCGCCCACTTCTGGTCAGATGTTCTATCCCCTCCTCGGGATCCCATAATCCCGTTATTGTGTCGCTGGTTTATCGCACTCCCCTCCTCGGGATCCCATAATCCAGTTATTGTGTCGCTGGTATATCGCACTTCGTTCACAAGTGGAGGGCTTTTGAATGCACACAAATCGCCTAAATTAGTGATTGCCATTCTTCCTCTTCTCTCCTCATCATCTTCGATGGCCCATGTATTATCAATTTCTTCCCATATGTCCTCTTCGATAAAGTCCACCTGCTGTTCTCGAGTGGCCCAAAAATTGATCCACTCTACTCCGTTTAACTTCAGCACAACTCTTACTAGCTAATAGGATTGCATTTCATCAACATATACCTCTTCCTCAAAAAGTTGGGTAAGGGTAATGCCATCAAGCACGTGACTAAACCCATAAGGTCGGGCTGGGTAATCCAAAGGCCAATTATCTTCTTTGTTGCGCTCTTCTTCTTCCGGTTGGATAGCTGGAAATGCTGTTTGATACCATTCCCAAGCACCATCATTCCATTCCTCCATCCTATCTCGACTGCCTCCCACCATGATAAATGAACATGTTGTTTGATCCTCAGTTACTGAAATATGAGGGTGTGGTCGGTATGCTGAACAGATGTGCTGACTCGGGTCTTCTGATTCCCCTAGAAACATGTAATTTACCCCAGCCTGCCTGACATGATTTAGCAGTGGGTTAGTCGTGACATTCGATTTTGTGGTGGCAGATGGTGGTGGGATCACCTTGTTGTCAATGAGATTCTGGATCTCATGACGCAGCCTCATACATCTATCAGTCAGATGTCCATGACCTTGGTGGAAGGTGCAGTATTGAGAAGCATTAAATCTTGGCGGTAGGGGATCGGGTACAGGCATGAGGTCCAATGGCTTCATAAGCCCTTTCTCAATGAGTCGACCCAGGGCGGTGGATAATGAAATGTTGAGGGGAGTGAACACCCTCTTTGGCCTCTATTGCTGTTGACCGTTGTCCGATTGATGGGTATTGTTGGATGGTTGAGCAGAAGAAGATGGGTTCAACAGGTTCGTGTCGTTTGAACGAGACACGAGGTTTGTGGCAGCAGACTAATTTTGATTATTTGCGGGGAAGGTCCTCTTAGATTTTTGGTTAGGCTCGACTTTTTTAATAGCCCCAGACTAAATTACATCTTCTATCTGAACTTTGGCATCAAACAATTGCTCAAATGTGGAGAGTGACTGCATGATCAAATAACGCTTCAACAGGGACTACAGGTTCTTCACTACTATCCTCACTTGCTCTTTCTCATAGGGTCGATTCGTCATTTTAGCGGTTTTACCCCTCCATCGAGTCAGTAAATCAACAAAAGACTACCGGCTCTCTTGCCAAGTTGTTTCGAGCTCTCTGGTGGTGACATCTGGCTAGACATTGTAGCTGTACTGACTGACAAATGCCGTAGCTATGTCCTCCCAAGTTTTGGTCTTTGCTACATCGAGGGAGAGGAATCATTTATGGGCTGCCCCATAAAGAGATCGATGAAAGAGCTAGGCCTTCAACTTGTCATCAATTTTCATTGGCGACAGGGTACCAACATACATTTAGAGATGAATCAGGGATCTCCGGTTCTGTCGAACTTCTCCATATCCGGCATTTTAAACTTTTTCGGTTACTTAGCGTCTGGGAATAAACATAGTCCTCCCACATCTAGCATGTACTCTTCGTTTCCTTTGACCTTTCTAAGGACCTTCTCCATCTGGTCAATCTTTTCAACCAATGTAGATTTTCTGGTCTAAGCAGTATTTTCTTCCTCAACTATCACCTAACGAGGGACCCGTGGTGGTGGCAGAACAACTTGCGGTCCATTGGGGACGTGATTGTCATCCCAAAAGTCCTCGACATTCTCATTTGTGTCATTTGGTTGTCCATTCACAACAGGAATACGGGTCTAAATTGCCCGGATCTGCGCCTGACATTGCACTTGAGCCTGGGTCTATTGCTCTACAGCTCTCTGCATATCAGTGATCGCCCTCATTAGGGCTGCCAAATTCACCTCATTTTTTGCTATTTTAGCTGTTTGTTCGAATACCCTACGGAGTCTACCTATCACTGATCTCACCCAGACGTGTGTCGACTGTACTCTTCTCGGCCCAATGGTAAACCCACAGAGAAACCTAAATTGCTAGATTAGCAGAATAACCAGTATCAGACACTTCTTGAATTATCAAAATAGCAAATCATGAGCAGATAAACATGGAGACTAAAATAATGTCACTGTCGGGCTCATGCTGGCAACATAACAACTGAATAAGCTTGACTAAACTCGGGTGAAGAAATGGGCAGTACTCTGGTAAGAAAATAGAATTAGGCTGATATGACTGGTTTGACCTAAAATTCTAAGAAAAAATGGGCAGCGTAATGGTAGGGAAGCGAAACTAACTTAGACAAGTCTAACAAAGGTAAGAAGAAAGCGAGCCTAAACAAAAATAGGGGTATAGAACTAACAACCCGGGAAAAAACCAAAAGAGAGAAACTATCATAGAGACTTCAAAATGAAATACGAGTATAACCCCAAGAAGAAAGTTATGGTGCGCAAACCTAACATGGTGAAAACGAAGCCCGGGTAAGAACCCAAAGGAAAAACTAACCTAAGAAAAAGGATAACAGAAAATCCAGGGCAAACTCGAAAAATGGACTAGCTTAAACCTGAACAAAACAATCCTAACAATATACAAACAAAACATACAATGAAAAAAACACATAATCTTACTAGGGTGAGCAGCAGCTAGTGGGGGGGTCTAAGTTTACTATATGCAAAAGGCCAATTTTGGTCAATCGAATAGGGTACCTTTTGAATAGAGCCGGGTATATACCTCCCATGCCTAGAGTGGTGCAGGATATGGTCAAACAGTATGCCCCAACTCTTTTACTGCACCTATGATAGGATACAGTCAGTAAGGATTGCTCGTCTTTCCAATAATGCCCGAAACAGATTAACGTTCAGAGCATTAGGTTGACTTAGCAGGGGGTTTGAAGAACAATGCACATGCATACGAAAATACAAATGAGAAATTCTTATTAAAAACCAATGATGTTTTCAAGTCTAGCCCTCTTATTTCATTTTATAAACCAGTCCCCAGTAGAGTCGCCAAAAAATACTGTGGCGTTGGAATTTTGGGAAAGGGGTTGTTTTGAAAAATATTTCAAAAGTAAGAGAATTCAAAGATGTTTGAAAAATATTTTTAACATCTTGAAAACTAAATTTTGAAAACTCCTTTTCGATAAAAATGGAGTCGCCACTTAGTTTTTGAGAAAAATTAAGAAAAATAAAAATGGCTATTGATCTTTAAAACGTTTACCAGAGAAAGAGGGTTTAGAGGTTAAGGTACGAATCGAAAAAGGTGTTAGGCACCCTGATCGCCCAACCAAAAGGTTGGCCTCTGCTAATCATGATTTGTTCTTTAATAGAATTTTTCAAATACATGCAAATAAAAAAAATAGAGACAAAGAGAAAACATCCAAAATTAAATATGAAAAATACATGACATATGTATATAGAACTCCAAACAAAGAAAATAAGAAAAAAAAATCTTAAGTGATGCGGCATACAATTTCTAACTAAATGATATATGGAACACACCAGCATGCAATTTCATCAAAATGAACTAAACTATCAAAATTTAAAGAAAAGAATAAAACATGATGGATGCTGTTAAAATTACCTAAATATGAATTTATTACAAAAGATAAATTAAACTATTATAAACATGCTGTCAAATAAAGAAAGTAAAACATGCACTAACATTATCATGATGAATTGCTAAGAGAAATGAGAAATACAAAATAAAATATGCGTAAAAAGGATCCTAAAGAAGTTTTATAAAAGAAACTTATGAAAAGAGTTTTAGAAAATATTATACTAAGAAAAGAGATTCTAATTATTTACATTTTAAAAAAAAAATAAAAACAAAAGAGAAGAACATTATACTAAAAGGTGAAAAACTAGTTTAAACGACTTTTTATGATTTTTGAATTTAACAAAATGAAGAAAAATAATACCAACATTAAAAAGAAAAAGAAAAGAACAAAAAAAAGGAAAGATAAAGCTAATAATAAAAAAAAAGAAAAAAAAGAGAGTAAAATGCTAGGAAAGAAAATTACACTACTGTTCAAAGAAAAGAGAATGAAATTTGAAGATGAAAGCGAGAAAATAAATATTAAATTAATGCTAGTAAAAGAAAAATAGCATTAAATTAAAATTACAAAAAAAAAAAATAGAATGCTATTAAAAGAAAGTTAGACTAATTAAAAGAAAAAAAAATGAACACGAGGAGAAGAGCGTTATAATAATGATAATGAAGGAATGTAGTGACCCAACCCATTCTAAATTAAAAAGGATTAATCATTGATTTTGGGTAAGAATTAAAACTTCATTTTGGCAAGTCATGGGAAAGTATTTTGAGCTTGAACACGCATGTTAAGATAAGTTCCGTGAAGAAAATAAGGTTCCAAAAGATGTTAGGACAAATTATGCGAAAAGTGTGTGAAGAAAAGTGGCATACCTTCATTAATTTGGTTATAACGTTTTATACGAAGTGAATTGTGGTATAAGATTAGAACCATTAGAAAGTAGACTTTCGGGGCTTCAGTTTGAGCACAAGAATGACCCTATTTGGAGTTCAGATGAAGGAGATATACTTGTTCAAAGTCGGACTAATAGTGCAATCGCGGTCGATCGGTCTGTGTCGGGCAGAATCTATAAGTTATGGGTTTTGGCTTGTTTTCTCATTTCTCTCTTCTCTCCTCTCTCTAAAGTTGAGGAGTGACCTAGGGTTTAGGTTGTGGAGCTCCTTGAAGCTCTCCATGTCCAGTGGAGAGTGAGATCTTGCCATTTCTAAGAGTGAGCAACCGTTGGAGAGCATGGATGTGCGTTGGAAGCTTCTCCGTCGCTGCGTGTTTGGGGTTTTGTCGAAGTGGAGCTCGCGGGAGGTTTGATTCATGTTGGTAGAACGTCTTAAAGGTAGAATGTTTGACTATCTTTGAAGTATTGTTTGATATGAGTTGAATATTTATCTTTGCATACATGAAAAGTTTAAAAATCAATGTTTTGAGAACCCTAGGTTAGGGTTTGGTATTAATGTAACTCAAATCGTGTATTTTCTTGTGATGTAGGATGATTCTACCTTAATATTATCGTTGGAGCATATTAAAAGTGTAATTTGGAAAGCTAAGGTTTATCCGAATCGGATATAAAGAAAAATTGGGGCTTTTCGGATTGTTGGGTTTAAATGATAAAATTGATGAATGATTTGGTGAACCTTGGGTTGTGGGAACCTTTAATCGGTGTTTTAGAAAAGCTAGAATTTAACTCTTGTCTAAAAGAATGGAAATTTGGGGGTTTTACGGTCGGTGGACCCAAATGATGAAATTGATTGAATTTATGAGAAATTGAAAGTTGATTTATTTCATAGAAATGTTAACCTCATAAACATTGGGAATTGATAATGGAAATTGGAATTGAGAACTTTAAATAAGATCCACGAATTTGAAGATATGTAAATTAATGAAAGGAGTTTAAGGTTTGTAATAACCTACTGTATTAACATTCCACGAGTTAGTGTGGCATAGGTTTATGTTTGGTAATAAAATTGGGTTTTCAATATAAAACCAAAAAACATATGTAATGATATGGGTTTGACGACAGGAACCAATGTGGGGTTGGACACGTGTTTGAGAATGTTCTTAACTACTATTAATCATTATCATGTTGAAGAATTGCATATTAGGGCACGTCCTAGTGACTATTCGGTTGTGAAAGACCGCGAATAATTGCATATTAGGGCATGTCACGTCCTAATGACTGTCCGGCAGTGAAAGACCGCGAAGAAGTTTCACAGCGAAGAATTGCATATAGGGCATGTCACGTCCTAGTGACTGTCTGGCGGTGAAAGACCGCGAAGAATTGCATATTAGGTCACGTCTTAGTAACTGTCCGACGGTGAAAGACCACGAAGAACAAGGTTGGGTACGAGTTGCTCCTCGGTGAAAGACCGAAAAACTACGCAGATTGGGTTCTCTGCCCACCGGCTAATGAACCGGGAAAGGACATTAGTTAGGTTCTCTGCCCGGCGGTTGGTAAATCGGGAATAGACATTAGTCGCGTCGGGGTATAGAATGTCTCGTTACTTCATAGGGCCTGTGTGGCCGGGATGATTGTAACGTTACGTGAGTGTATACGCTCGTCCGACGTCAGTGCCTATTTTTATTAACCACGAGTTGGAAAAATCATGCAAATGTGTTGTTGTTCATGTGTGTGTGGGAGTGTGTGTGAGTTGTAAACTGGGTTGGTAAAATCGTAATTGGATGAATGGATAAAATGATGGGATGTGAAAGGGTGTTGAGTTGGTTGAGGATGATAAGAGGATTAGAAAAAATGGTTAATTTCACCGAAACTATGGGATATTGAACAATAATTCTTCTATATGAAACTCGGTTTGAATTTGAAAACATTTGGAAAACGCATGGTGTATGTGTTTTGTACGCATGTGCGCGTGCGTATATGGGTAATAAGAACTTGAAAGGGGCACACATTTATATATATATATATATATATATATATATATATATATATGGAAGCTGAAATAAAAGGAAGCTAAATGACGATTTTGTAAGAAAAATTAGTTATGCGACGAATTTTGTAAGAAAACAGAAGTAATATTTGATAAATTTATGTGTTATACGTCGAATAATCACCCTCGCATGTCATACACATATACATTCATCGTTAGTCAATTTTTCTACGAGTCTCGGCTCACGTTGTCTAACAACATTTCAGGTAATTGTGGGGATCGAGTTATCTCATGCAGGAGTGTGCATTGAGACCTCGTTAGATCATCACCTTTGAAGATTCTTAAAGTTTGTTTAGGTTGTAATGTTAGAGAATTTTGTTATCATATTTTCATTCGTTAGTAATTTTTTTGTAAGACCCTAAGGTCAAGAATACATTCTTCGTATGCATGTGAGGACGTTTGGGTTTGGTTGTACGCTATTTATTTATTAAATCTTTTGTATGGGTGTCGCAAGGATTTACTTTCCTAACTGTTGATGTTTTGAATCAGTGAAATTTCTCTTTTAAAGGTGATTTCTTTGCTTAAACGTTGTATGGTACAAAAAATGTTCCAAGTTTTGGAAAACAGGTTTTTGGCTTGAAAAAGGACCTGGAGCAAGACAGATTGATAGACTGATCGACCGGTCTATCGATCGGTCTTGTGATGCTCTCGATATGTTTTTCTGCAGGCGAGACCGATTGATCAATCTCTTCATCGATCGATCGGTCTGGGCAAAATTTGATTTTTTTTAATGTTTTGTTTCAAAAGCTCAACCTTTTGGGATGTTTTCTGCTCCTTTAAACCTATCTTATATTTTAAATTAAACCCCCGGTTGGGCACTTTCGAAAGGTTTTGAACTCAGGGTTTCGTTTTAAATCGTGTTGATCAAGATAAGCGTTGGTGGGTTTTGGTTTATAAAACGGGTTTCCTTGGGTGATTCTTGTGGCCCGGGTTTGGGGCGTTACAAATTGGTATCAGAGCTCTATGTTTGAATACTTAGGAATCGTGGGAATGGTTAATCCATTACGTGAGAGCATGCATTGGTGTGTGACATTCATGTATTGGTGTGCTAGCATGAAATTTCATTGGGATCTTGACATTTACATGCTATGTGATGTTTGTGCATGGAGGTTAGAGCTTTGAGATGACGTATCTTGCCTCTGGGCATCTGGTCAACTAGTTCGAGGTTCAAGTTAGAAGGGCGTTTGGCAGCTGTCCATTCTAGCGAGAAATCCAAACGAGTTACCCAGATTGGTGTGTCACTCTTAGAGATTCTCCTCGATATGTGGATATGTGATTTTGTGTTGATATGATGTGACTAGGTGATGAGTAATGTGTTAGTGTGGCTTTGGAAAGTTAAGTTGAGTTTAACCTAGTCGAGGGTTGCAATGTCTATGACATAGGAGTCATGTTTGTGGGACTATGATGATTTGTGGTCAGGACTATGGTATGGGTTGTGGAAATGCGAATCGGTGGCCAGTGATTGTACTGAGCTTAAGCTCGTGAGATGAGCATTGGTTGTCTAGGGTATGTTGTACCAATGTGAGTTGATGGTGTTCGTAGCTAGCGGCCCGTTGTGTTTCTGTGTTACCAGTAGCCTGGCAAGCAGGTATGGTAGAGCGTTTGAAACCTCTTAGAGGCTGTTTGTTGTGGTTGGGTATGAGGTGTGATTTTAAGTACATTAAGGATTATGTACGTCATGAACCATACTATGTCTTGAGCCGTACTGTGTCATGAGCCGTGTACCCCGAGATTGGGTATGGATGGGAGCATAGTGGACGGGAGCGTAATAATCTCCAGCCTAAGGTGTGATAGAAAGTCTAAACTTAGATGGTGTGTGGGAATGTTTCTTGCCCTATGGGGTGTTGTTGGTAGCCATAGTGGTACCTTGTGGTTTTGAAGGTCTATTTGATGACCCTTGTGTTTTTCTTGTGGCGTGGTGTTGAATCGTGTTTCTTGATAGAATTTAGAAGTGGTGTGAGGAATGAATATGTGGATTAGAGATGTTATCGACAGATCGGTTATCGAGTAATGTGCATGTACATACAATGAGTTGTATGTCGGAGGTGGTTATGCTTTGATGAGTGATAGTTTGAAATTATTCGGGAAGTTCCATGGAAGTGAGGTTTGTGGCTTAAGTTATTATTCTCATGATTGGGAGACTATGTGTAGTATAAGATGTTTGATAAGTGTGAGTGTATGAGGCTGGTAGAGCTTAAGATAGATGTCGTTAGTGTAGTTGACTCGGTCATCTTAGGATGACGTGTCGGGGGGAAGAGATCCCTTGAGGGGACGATGTTAGGGGTTTGTGACCTGACGTGAGGTCTAAAGATGGTGCTACCGTTAGGCCTAGAATTGGAAGGTGAAGTTTGTTCGATTTATGTTGTGGTAGTCATTTCCATGTTCAGATAGCTATGTGCCCGGATGAAGCTACGGTTTGAGTAGTCTCAGATCTTTTGCGAGATGACGTGGTTGCTTTAATGTCTCTCCCCTATGAGTGCTAAGTGCATGAAATCTGAGAACCCGTGATAGGTGTTAATAGTGTGGTTGACCTAGTTGCTTAAATGATGTGCCATGAATGTGATGTTCCTTAAAGAAGTGGAAATTGATTATGATTAGATCTGCGGTGTAGAGGTGGTTGTGTTGTTTTGCCCTTGGAGGTGAAAAGTTCCAAGTTTCAACCATCTTCAATTGAATGCCTTGCGTTTTCCTTCATAGGCGTGCTTGAGTCGTGCGCTCGAGAATATAGCATGCTTATCACCTATCCATTCGGTTGCTGTTTATCCTTTGGGAATCCTGTAAGAGTAGCACAACCTTGTGAAGAGATGTTGTGGAAGTGGCGTGAACGTGCAGTATTGTACCTCTGTGGGTACCCGGTGAGGGTCTTGTGAACGTGCGAGATGCGTCGTTTAAGGATAAAGGAGTGAAAGTAGCCGGTGTGCTTGAGCGAGATGTGAGTTTGAGAACCAAGTGCGGTAAGTGGTGTACTCACTGTGATTGGAAATTGATCGCATTGGTAGTATGATACCGGGCGTTATGCTGAGACTTTTGGTTGGCTCTTATTGAGCAATTTTTGGTAAGATTTGGATTTTCTCCCTTGAACTTGGTGAATCTCTTTAGGTTCTTTTGGATATGCCTTGATTGGTGTGCCTTTGGGATGGTATAAATGCAGGCTTGGTTTCTCGTAGTTTCTTGGGGGAATGGTTTGCATTGTCATGTGAGCTCGAGTATTCAAGAGAGATTTCTTAAGATGCGTTCTGATTTGCATGGTGTGTTAGCATCTGTAACTCTTGATTGAGTAAGATTCCTATTGGAATGTCGGTGACTGAGTTGTTCACGTGGTGAGTTCTTGAAGACTGATTCATTTTCGTTTGGTGTCTAGATTGTGTAGTTCTTGTGAAATTGGTATTAGTCCGTTTGTAGTATCGGTGTGAGTAGCAAGGAAGTTATTTTTGAAAATCTTTTGTGATACGGCCCGTTAGAGCAAGCTTGTTTGTTTAGAATGGGGCTTGAATGTTGTTCATATGGAGAACGAGTTTCCTCGTGGGAATGAGTAGACCCTAGGTAGGAGATGTTGAGGGATGATGTGGTTTTGAGGATCCTAGTGAAGTTGCATGGCAACTTGGTGTGAGTATGTGTGAGTAGTAAGTAATTGAATGAGACCAGTGGAAGGATGAAAGTGAGAGTATGCTAATTAATCTATGTGGTTCTTATGATCATCCTTGAGTATACCGAGTGCCATGGTGAGTTGGGGGTAAGACGGCATGGTTAAAGGGCAAAAAATGATTCTTGGTTCGGTTGCGTGGTGAGAAACACGTGAAAGGATTAAGAGATATTGGGAAGGAATTTCAGGGTTAAGTATTTGTAGTGTTTGGTTGAAAATTTGTTGGATCAGTAGTCTTTACGTGTAGGGGGTGATGCGAAAGTATACGCTAATGTTGGTGAACGATGTGCTCTATGACTACGAGAACTCAATGGCCGATTAAATACAGAGTGCTGTAGGTTCGAGGAATCGGTACCTGGGTGTGTACAGTGTTATGACGAGGGATATGGTTGGGTTGTATGGGTAAGTAT
Source organism: Heliamphora exappendiculata (assembly GCA_034768845.1). NCBI lineage: Eukaryota > Viridiplantae > Streptophyta > Magnoliopsida > Ericales > Sarraceniaceae > Heliamphora > Heliamphora exappendiculata. The sequence continues at coordinate 20,341 of JAOTRH010297821.1, read as the reverse complement.
ATACCTGTGGAACGTTTAGTTTAGGTGATGTGTTTTAGCCGTGGTGACTCTTGAAACTTGGGTGGCGGTATTAGTCTTGATGGCCGTAAGGCTAGGGTGGTGCAACGCGAGGTAGTGATGTGATTTCGAGCTTGTGGCTTTCAATGGATAGTAAGGGCTTGAGTGATATTTCGAGTAATGCACGTGTGATCCGTGTAAACAATGCCAGAGTTGGGTAACGCGTGTTTGGTTGACAGGAGTAACCCTCAGTATACGCTTGATGAGGCAATGAGAAAGTTTGTGGTCGTTCAAAAATGGGAGTAATGGTCTTTGCAGACAGAGGTGGAGAGTACTTGAATCAGTTTTGATGGTGGGTTAACTTAAAGTTACGTGCCTGATTGCTTGTGGGGGGTTCGTACTCAGTGGATTATGTTTTAGAGCCTTGATGGAGTAAGTTAGACCTTAATTCGAAAAAGTTAGGAAAGCCCTCGTGGTGGTGAGGTTTTAGGCGTGAAGACTATAGTTGAGAATGCTTGTTCTCCAGGAGTATGCTCGTGTTGTGATATGGTAATCATGGGAAGATTGTTGGTGATTGATGAGGGAGCGGTTGACTTCAGTCCCGGTGTTAAATTTCGAGGACAAAATTTCTTAAGTGGGGGAGGTTGTAGTAACCTAACCCATTCTAAATTAAAAAGGATTAATCATTGATTTTGGGTAAGAATTAAAACTTGATTTTGGCAAGTCATGGGAAAGTATTTTGAGCTTGAACACGCATGCTAAGATAAGTTCGGTGAAGAAAATAAGGTTCCAAAAGATGTTGAGACAAAACTATGCAAAAAGTGTGTGAAGAAAAGTGACATACCTTCACTAATTTTGTCATAACTTTTTATACGAAGTGAATTCCGGTATGAGGTTAGAACCATTGAAAAGTAGACTTTCGAGGCTTCAGTTTGAGTACAAGAACGACTCTATTTGGAGTTCGGATGAAGGAGATATGCTTGTTCAAAGTCGGACCAATAGTGCAGTCGCGGTCGATCGGTCTCCAGACCGATCGATCGGTCTGTGTCAGGCAGAATCTATAAGTTATGGGTTTTGACTTGTTTTCTCATTTCACTCTTCTCTCCTCTCTCTAAAGTCGGGGAGTGACCTAGGGTTTAGGTTGTGGAGATCCTTGAAGCTCTCCATGTCCAGTGGAGAGTGAGATTTTGCCATTTCTAAGAGTGAGCAACCGTTAGAGAGCATGGATGTGCATTGGAAGCTTCTCCATAGCCACGTGTTTGGGGTTTTGTTGGAGTGGAGCTCGGGGGAGGTTTGATTCATGTTGGTAGAACGTCTTAAAGGTAGGATCTTTGACTATCTTTGAAGTATTGTTTGATATGAGTTGAATATTTATGTTTACATACACGAAAAGTTTAAAAATCAATGTTTTGAGAACCCTAGGTTAAGGTTTGGTATTAAAGTAACTCAAATCTTGTATTTTCTTATGATGTAGGATGATTCTACCTTAATATTACCATTGTAGCATATTAAATGTGTAATTTGGAAAGCTAGGGTTTATCCGAATCGAAAATAAAGAAAAATTGGGGGTTTTCGGATTATTGGGTTTAAATGATAAAATTGATGAATGATTTGGTAAACCTTGGGTTGTGGGAACCTTAATCGGTGTTTTAGAAAAGCTAGAATTTGACTCTTGTCTAAAAGAAAGAAATTTGGGGGTTTTAGGGTCGGTGGACCCAAATGATGAAACTGATTGATTTTATGAGAAATTGGAAGTTGATTTATTTCATAGATATGCTAACCTCATAAGCTTTGGGAATTGATAAAGGAAATTGGAATTGAGAACTTTAAATAAGATCTATGAATTTGAGGATGTGTAAATTAATGAAAGGAGTTTGAGAGTTGTAATAACCTATTGTATTTACATTCCACGAGTTAGTATGGCATATGTCTATGCTGGGTGATAAAATTAGGTTTTCAATATAAAACTAGAAAACATATGTAATGATATGGGTTTGAGGATAGGAACCAATGTGGGATTGGACACGTATTTGAGAATGCATTTAATTACTATTAATCATGATCATGTTGAAGAATTGCATATTAGGGCACGTCCTACTGACTTTCTGGCGGTGAAAGACCGCGAAGAATTGCATATTAGGGCACGTCATGTCCTAGTGACTGTCCGATGGTGAAAGACCGCGAAGAATTGCATATTAGGGCACGTCCGAGTGATTGTCCGGCGGTGAAAGACCGCGAAGAACAAGGTTGGGCACGAGTTGCTCCTCGGTGAAAGACCGAAAAACTGTGCAGATTGGGTTCTCTGTCCGCCGACTAATGAGCCGGGAAGGACGTTAGTTGGGTTCTCTGCCCGCCGGCTGGTAAATCGGGAATAGACGTTAGTCGCGTCGGGGTATAAAATGTCTCATTACTCATGGGGCCTGTGTGGCCAGGATGATTGTAACGTTACGTGGGTCTATACGCTTGTCCGACGTCGGTGCCTATTTTTACCAACCACGAGTTGGTAAAATCATGCAAATGTGTTGTTGATCATGTGTGTGTGGGTGTGTGCGTGTGAGTTGTAAAACTGGGTTGGTAAAAATGTAATTGGATGAATGGATAAAATGATGGGATGTGAAAGGGTGTTGAGTTGGTTGAGGATGATAAGAGGATTAAACAAAATGGTTAATTTCACCGAAACTATGGGATATTGAACAATAATTCTTCTATATGAACCTTGGTATGGATTTGGAAACATTTGGAAAACGTGTAGTGTATGTGTTGTGTACGCGTGCGTGTGTGCGTGTATGGGTAATAAGAACTTGAAAGGGACACACATGTATATATATATATATATATATATATATATATGGAAGTTGAAATGAAAGGAAGCTAAATGATGGTTTTGTACGAAAAATTGGTTATGCATCGAATTTTGTAAGAAAACAGAAGTAATATTTGATAACTTTGTGTTATACGTCGCATAATCACCCTCGCATGCCATGCACATATACATTCATCATTAGTCATTTTTCATACGAGTCTCGGCTCACGTTATCTAACCATATTTTAGGTAATCGTGGGGATCGAGTTATCTCCTGGAGGAGTGTGCATTGAGACATCGTTAGGTCATCACCTTTGAAGATTCTTGGAGTTTGTTTAGGTTGTAACGTTAGAGAATTTTGTTATCATATTTTAATTCGTTAGTAATTTGTTTGTAAGACCCTAAGGTCAATTGTACATTCTTTGTATGCATGTGAGGACGTTTGGATTTGGTTGTACGCTCTTTATTTATTAAATCTTTTGTATGGGTGTCGCAAGGATTTACTTTCCCTACTGTTGATGTTTTGAACCTGTGAAATTTCATCTTTTAAAGGTTATTTCTTTGCTTAAAGGTTGTTGTATGGTACCAAAAATGTTCCAAGTTTTGGAAAACATGTTTTTGGTTTGAAAAAGGACCTAGAGCAAGACAGATTGATGGACCGATCAATCGGTCTATCGATCGGTCTTGTGATGCTCTCGGTATGTTTTTCTGTAGGCGAGACCGATCGATCGGTCTGGGCAAATTTTGATTTTTTTTTAATGTTTTGTTTCAAAGGCTCAACCTTTCAGGATGTTTTCTGCTCCTTTAAACCTATCTTTTATTTTAAATTAAACCCTCGGTTGGGCACTTTTGAAAGGTTTTGAACTCAGGATTTCGTTTTAAATTGTGTTCATGAAGATAAGCGTTGGTGGGTTTTGGTTTATAAAACGGGTTTCCTTGGGTGATTCTTGTGACCCGGGTTTGGAGTGTTACAAGGAACCTTAAACTAATATTAGAATAAAAGAAAAGAAAGTAAAATGGGACATTAGTATTAAAGAAAAGAAAAAAAACGAAATATTAAAAGGAAAATGAAGCTATATAGAAAAGAAAAAGAATATTAGCATTAGATTAAAGGTTAACTAATATTAAAAGAAAAAAAGAATAAGACATTAGAAAAAAAAAACATTGAATTAACATTAAAAGGAGGACTAGCATTAAATGGGCACAATATTAACAATTGCAACTATTTTTGTGTAAGTGCTCGTATTACAACGATATCGACATTGTTTAGTCGTATCGTCACGTTATGTTTGGACTAATTTGATAAGTAAATTAAAAAAAAAAAAGTAATGTGATTAGTGTGAATGTGTGAACTAATAAATTAATTAAAGCGACTATGTTAAATCAGGCAATGTGATCAATAAACAAGTTTAACTACATAGATGAAGGAAATACGTGAATTGAAATTGAATTTAACCCGATCACTCCAAAAAAAATAGAGTTAGAAGGATCGGGCATCCAAACAAGGTACCGAGATTGCCGGGGAATCCTCAAGTCGAGAAATGCACCTCGGTGGTCAAATCCTCATGCGGTGATCCAAACAAGGCTTTAATGTAGGTGCTGGTAGGTTAAGATCTTGGTATTTCGGCAGGGCTTCGGCGTCAGGGCTCGAAATTGCTCGGCGTCTCGGCAAAACTTCTCTCTCAAAACCTCTCACCCATTTTCTGTCTTTGAAAACGTACTAGAGGTATGATATTTATAGAGTTCTTCAACTAATGAGATGCTGCCACAGTTTAGGGCATGTCAGGCCAATTGGAGTTAACGGTCACTGTAATGTAAGTTGTTGGCGGTCGCCATGTTTTTGAAGAGTTCCACAAAGTTCTATGGCGGTCGCCACAATACAAGTTGGCGGTCGTCACTTTTGGCTAGGATTTTCAAGAGGTTCTATTATCGGTCGCCACAATGAACATGGCGGTCGCCTTACTTGGGCAGCAAGTTTCAATGGTTCAACAAAATTTTATTGGTTTGAAGGTTTCAGGTTCAAATACCTAGTTTGGATCACTTTCCGAGGATTGTTCTGAGGCACCATTCCACCTATTTTTATCATCGGATTCATCTAAGATTAGGCTAGGTCAAATTGGGGTGTCTACACCATCTCACAGGTAAGGAGTGACCCGATGAGTTCATCCAATGCCATATTCTTCAAGTTTCTAGCTTTTGTGATGGCTGTGGCTTTAGCTTCCCATACATGTGGCAAATCCCTAAGCACTTTTCTCAATAATTTATAAGAGGAGTAAGTCTTTCCAAGAGCATTCAAAGAATTAATGATGTGAGTGAAACAAGTTTACATATCATAAATTGATTCATAATCATGCATTTTGAACAATTCGTATTCACTAGTCAATCTATCTATTCTTGAATCTCTAACATCTTCAGTTCCTTCGTATGTGATTTCAAGCTTTTTCTAAATTTCTTGATCACTTATGCAAGTCATAATTATATTATACTCATTTGCATCTAAAACGCAACATAAAGCATTATAGCACTTGAATTAATTTGCAAAAGGTTCATATCATTGTCATTTAATTCATGGTCAAGTTTAGAAACTATATTTTCATTTACCATTTTCATGGGAACATAATCATCATTTACAATAACTTGCCAAGCATGCCAATTCGTACTTCGAATAAAAATTTTCATGTGTTATTTCTAAAAAATATAATGCATACGACTAAATAAAGGAGGTCGTACGAACGATTGTCCCTCACCAATACGAGATGCACTGATTTAAGCCATGGATCTTTTCACAAAAACTTTTTAAGAAAAATATTACCCGCTCTGATACCAATTGATAGTGTAGGTGCAATCCCAAGAGAGGGTGAATAGGATATTTAAAAAATTTATGCCAATATTAACCAAATTAAACATGTAATCCCAAACGTCCACAAGTATTCGCTAACAAACAAATTCAAGTAGATATAAAATTTAAAATGCAAAATTAAAGAGATAGAATTAAAGAGATACGACACCAAGATTGACAAGGTTCGGCGCACCGGCCTACGTTCTTGCCTCAAGCCAACTGCTATGGGGATTCCACTAAACACTCCTTCAGTAGGCGGAGCAGTCTCTCTTCTTCAAATAGGCGGAGTAGCCTCTCTTAAGAAAGTCCTCTCCTCAAGTACACACTCCTTCAGTAGGCAGAGCAGCCTCTCTTGAGAATATCCCCTTCTCAAGTCCCTCCTTATAGGCGGAGCTCTCTCTCTCTCCTTCAATAGGCGGAGTGGTCTCTCCTGAGAATCATCTTCTCAAGTTACAACAAAAATACAAGAATAGAATCAAAGTTGGATTGTACAATGAATCAGCTCCTTCAGCGAGTAAATGAATACAAATGAAGTACACTAATATTTACTCCAAAAGATATACAAGTGAAAAGCTCAATAGAATATTTCTAAGGTTTTCTCTCAAAAATATCTCATAAAAATGAAGAATTTGGATAACAAACTTGATGTAAATGAGAGAGTACGGTGGAGGGTTTTTCTATTTCTTTTCCAAGGCTTAAAGGCACTATTTATAGGCCAAAAATATGAATTGGTTGTTAAGCTAAATAAGGAAGTTTTAAACTAGCCGTTAAGTTCAAAAAGTCAAAAATAGGTGACTTGGTCGACTGGATTGGGAGGTTCAGTCGACTTGATCTTGGTCTTCAGTCGATTGAATCGCGACTACTCAAATTTTCTGACTTTAAATGACCATAACTCCTTCATCCGGACTCTAAATATGGTCATTCTTATGTTCAAATTGAAGCCCCGGAAGTCTACTTTCCAATGATTAAACCCCATAACAAAATTCATTTTGTCACAAAAAGTTATTGCCAAAATACCGAAGTTATGTTTTTTCACACAATTTTTGCATATTTTTTACCAAACTTTTTTTGAAACATTTAAAAACACATTTTATACTTTGAAAATGATTTGTCATGAAATATTGAACAAACCTATGGTCCATCTAAGGTCTCTAATGAGCTTTCACACGTAAAACTAATGGTATGTGAACTTACATAGGTCCTAGTGCATTTACACTTAGAAAATCTTCAAGTCTTTCAAGTCTTTTTCTTTTCTTCTTGGTTTTTCTCGTACTCCATGGATCTTAGCCGCTTGAATATGATTTTCATGCTTCATGGCTTCTATTTTTTTTCTCAATTGTGCTTGTTTCATTAAAGTCCTGTGAGCACACTCAATTTGCATAATTAAAAGTTTTAGTTTGTTATCATCAAAATATGTTGAAACCTAGTTAGGCCAACTCCCTTTAGTTGGAGAAGTGATCTACACTAACAATTATCCAAAATTATTCCTAAAGCAGATTTGTGCTGGTAATACTGTAATTAATCTGTCCGTTGAGGATGAATGCCTTACTGCCAACATGCAGGGTTTAATTGCATCGCCTACAACCTGGTAATAGAGACCGCGAGATTTATGTCACGCCCCGAAATCCAGGGTCACGTGAAAAACCCACCGAATCACTAGTTTTGTAAAAGGATAGGATTTTTACTAATAAACCATACAACCAAATTACAAATGTTTAAAAGAGTACCCAAGGTTCATCTCTTTGATAAAATAAACGCATAATATAACTCACCTCACGGCTTACAAACTTGACTTTAAGAACATGTAACATATGTAGACATAGATGTTTACATAACAAAAAGAAAAACTATATAACAGTCTTTCGCCACCATGACTATATCATCTCCTCGTGATCATCAACCTCAACGCCTGAAAAAATGTTTTAACAAATCTCACTACGTGAGCCGAAACCCAATAAAAACAGACTATGATGCAGTAAAGTGAAATATGCAATCACATAGTATAAAGTAAATAGTTTTACTACAGAAAACACTAAGTTTGTCAGCGTGTACACACGCACGCATATACACATATTACCATCACATCCAAGTGATTCTACCAACTTGTGGTTTCAAAACATAAGCACCAATGCCGAACGAGCATATAGACCCCATCACGTTACTACCACTCGGCCATCACGAGGCCCATGAAGTAACTAGATGCCCTATACTTTCGACACTGACTTGCGTCCTTTCCTCGTTCACTAGCCGGCGGGTAGAGAAACCTATTCTGCGTAGTTTTTTAGTCTTTCACCGACGAGCAACTCGTACCCATATTAACTCGATCCATAGATCTCAACATGGTTCTTTTTGATTATCACATCAAAATCCACACACACACGCGTGAGTCCAACCCAACAAAGTTTCTCTTATCAAACCCACAACACCGTGAGTCCAACCCAAAAAGTTCCTCTTACTAAACCCATAACACCGTACCACATGTAATATAGCAAGGAAAGGGTAAAACAAGCTTTTTACCCGTATAAATATGGTTTAAAATATAAAATATGATATGTAACATTTTTAATTGGTAAAAAAGCGTAAAATTGCCATTAGCACCCTTTGAAGATAACATAGTCTAGGATCCTACTTCGATGAGTCAAAATTCAAAACCTCAAAATTTAGACCTCATCGGAATGAGAATATGACCGGATGAACGCGAAGCTAACAGCGTGAATAGCAAGGATCCACAAGCTGATCGTCAAAAACTAGGCCGGGCAACATTAAATTCTAGAGAGAAGGCAGAGAGTTGAGAGAAAAAGAGAGTTTTGGAAATGAAAAGGGCACTGGAATATATATAGGCACGGCAAAATAGTCGCCCAGTCAACCAAATCAGTCGACTGAAGAGGCATCAAGTCGACTGTAGGGTCCAACTCAGTCGACTGAAGGTGTTTTAGATCTATAAAACTCTCCCACCGCGTCACTCCAGTCGATTGATCCCACGATCCAGTTGACTGGATCCACCTTCTGTCCTCCCAGTCGACTGGGGCCACCCATCTAGTGGACTGAACAACTGGGGAAATGCCAAAACAGGTTTTTCAACCCAAGGATCAACCAAACAGACCTTAACGAATCCCAAGAAAGCGTAAAACAAATCTACGCGTGCTATTCTACATCACTTAAGCATAAACAATTCATTGATAATATACATGTAATGAAAAAAATACGTCAAACATATATATGTCACAAAATAAAACAGTATAGGGTCTCACAACTTTCCCTCCCCTTAAGGAATTTCGCCTCCGAAATTCACTACAAGGTCACGAGGTAAACAACTCCGGGTATTGAGCACGAACCCCAGACTCAAGCTCTCATGTTGCTTCCTCAACCCCATGGTGAAGCCAAAAACTTTGACATAAGCAATGGTTCTCCCTCTCAACACTTGCTCCTTCGTGTCTAGAATCTTCACTGGACGCTCCTCATACGTGAAATCCTCATCCAACCGTAGCTCAGACCAATCCAAAATATGTGAAAGGTTAGGCTCATACTTTCGAAGCATGGAAATATGAAACATGTTATGCACAGACGCCAACTGAGGTGGTAAAGCCAGACGATATGCTACCTCCCCAATTCTATCCAGGATGTCAAATGGCCCAATGAAACGCAGTGATAACTTAACGCTACGACCAAACCTCATCAAATCTCTACGTGGCGAGACCTTCAGAAACATATGGTCCCCCACTGCAAACTCCAACGGTCTCCTCCTCTGATATGCATAACTCTTCTGGCGACTCTAAGCTGTTATTAGACGCTGACAAATCATGGCAATCTTCTTTGTCATCTCTCGTGCCAAATCGAGTCCCAAAATGGTGGTCTCTCCCACATTTGTCCAACACATAGGTGATCTACACGGCCTACTATACAAAGCCTCATACGGTGCCATCCCAACACTAGATTGATAGTTGTTGTATGCAAACTCTGCCAATGGTAGATGATCCTCCCAAGAACCCCAAAAATCAAGCACACAGGCTCTCAACATGTCCTCTAAAATCTGTATGGTCCTCTCAAACTGACCATATATCTGCGGGTGAAAAGCTGTGCTGAAGGTCAAGATCGTTCCTAGGACCACCTGAAGATTCTGCCAAAAGCGCGATGTAAAGCGCGAGTTCCGATCAGAAACAATAGCACAGGTACTTTGTGTAGTCGAACTATCTCCCGAACATACAACCTACCCAATCTGTCCACCGAATTCTTCACACGAATGGGAAGAAAATGTGTAGATTTTGTCAATCTATCCACCACAACCCAAACAGCATCATGTCCCTTCGGCGATCGAGCAAGTCCTGATACAAAATTTATTGTAATATTCTCTCACTTCCACTCAGCTATCGACAACGGCTGTAACAACCCTGCTGGCCTCTGATGTTCCACCTTTACCTGCTGATAAGTAAGGCACCGGGAAACAAACCGAATCGCATCCGTCTTTATTCCCATCCAGCAAAATTGATGGCGCAGTTCATGATACATTTCCATGCCTCCAGGATGCACTGCAAGACGTGAATGGTAAAAATCGTGTAGCACCTCAGCACGGCACGACTTTGGTACAAACAATCTCCCTGTCAACCTCAAACTATGATTTGGGCTCACAACCCATGTCGCAGTGTCCTTCCCACTGGCAATGTGGTCCCATATCATCTAAGCTTCCTGATATGTCTGTTGAGCTGCTAGCACACGTGCAACCAATACAGGTTGTGAAGTTACTGAAAATAAGGTTGCACCTCTCCCTGTCTCTTCGAGACACAAATTAGACTCACCAACCTCTCCTAATATGTCCCATTCTCGTATAGCCACAGAAGCTAACGAATCATGAGATCTCCTACTAAGAGCGTCAGTCACAACATTGGCCTTTCCCGGGTGATACTATAAGTCGAAGTCATAGTCTTCCAATAACTCCATCCATCGTCGTTGGCGAAGATTCAAGTCATTCCACGAAAATAAATATTTTAAGCTCTTATGATCAGAGAAAACCTCGAAATGTTCACCATATAGATAATGACGCCATGTCTTCAAGGCAAAGTGTTAGGTTTAGTATTTAATTTAATTTTAATAAAATTATTTTTTCATTTTATGAGAATCTTTATGAGCAATGAATGTATATCATTTCTTTGATATGCATGAATGTTTGATATTCTGTATAGTATTTAATCTGGTGTGTAGAGTACGGCTTACACACAGAAGATCCGATTTTAGGTTATTGCATAATATAAGTTTTATGTTTACAGTTTAGATGGAAATGGATATACCATTGGTACGACTGTGGTACAGAGTTTTAGTAGGCTTGTCTTAATTACATGGAACAAATAATAGTATCATCTATTGTTCCGACTCTCTGTACCAGTACACTTTGTGTGTATTGAACGGGATATTTGGGGTAATTAATTTAGTACTGACTACTAACTATATAAATTAATTTACACCCTAAAATTATTATGAATAGTGATTATCTCTCTTAATCCTGAAATAATTATTGATTTGTATGTATTTAATATTCGTTATTTTGATTCATTAGAGGGTGCGATCTTATATGGGTCTATATTCCCGGTGAGTTGGATAGCTGTATTACTTATATAGAAAATATTAATTATTGACGGAATTCACGTCCCGAATGATCAGGATTGACGATACCCCCATAAGGATGCTTATAAGTTTTGACCGAACCAAACCCTACAGGTGAATTTAATTATCCGGCGATCAAATAAGTTGAGCGAAAGGGTTTAAGGAATATCAAGATGCCGATTAAATTAAATTATCAATAATTAAATTTAATTGGCAGGTATCGAGAATCTTAACGTGGGAAAAAATGGTAAGCATTTAATAACAGGAGCTCAATGCAAGAAGGTTTTAAGATTATGGGTCAGAGTGCAATTATAGTTCTTTAGTGGTGTAAACTGTAATTCAGTGTTTTATGAAAATTACCAGAACCGTTGCTGGTTTTCTATAATTGCAGATACCGCTATGCGTCTTTCTTTAATTACAGAAACCGTTGGTAGGTGTTTGTGTTTCACTGGAAGTCTAACTCATAATTACTCCACAGGTCCCTGCTATAGCCCTATATATACGCGGGTAGACTGAACCAGTTTGAGATTGATGCATCATATATCAGATAGATCATATCTTATATATCATATATGATATTATTTTTGTCTTTTAAGATTTAAATATATTGGGGTTTTACCGGTACGAGTTCTTGAAGGATTGTAGCCCACACTATGTTTGAGGATCGCGTAAGAAAGTACAGTAAAAGATCTGACTAGAGTTTCAACTCGGAATCAAGTCGTAGTTGAAGATTAGATCTACAAGATGTATTCTTCTAAATTAACTTTGGTTGCACGAATTTTATGTTGATCGTTTTTCGTCAAAAATTTTATCTGGAGCCTGTTTCGGCGTTTGCCTGTCCAATTAATTTTTTATCGAAAATTATTTTATAAAAATAATGATCTTGACAGTATTGCCTCCAACACAAAGACCACGGCTGCCAACTCTAAATCGTGTTTCAGATAGTTCTTGTGGATTTTCAACTGCCGAGATCCATAAGCCATAACCTTACCTCCCTGCATCAGAACGCAACCTAGACCATCATGTGACGCGCCATAGTACACTGTGTAACCTAAACCTTGCTCAGGAATAATCAAGACTGGTGCACTCGTCAATCTTCTCTTCAGCTCCTGGAAAGCCGACTCACATGACTCACTCCACAGAAACATGACTCCCTTCCGCGTAAGACGCGTCATCGGTGCTGCAAGTCTAGAAAAATCCTTCACGAACCACGGTAGTAACCTGCCAAACCTAAAAACTACGAATCTCGAGCACATTCTTCGGCCGTTCCTAATCCATCACTACATCGGTCTTTGAAGAATCCACTGATACTCCATCTGTCGACACGACGTGATCGAGAAATCTCACATTTGACATCCAAAACTCACACTTCTCGAACTTCGCATACAAGCGATGCTCTCTTAGAAGCTGTAAGACAATATGAAGATGCACCCCATGCATCTCCCTCATGGATGAATAAATCAAGATATTATCCACGGACACAACCACGAAGCTCTCCAGATACGGGTGGAAGATACTGTTCACCAAACCCACAAATGTCGGAGAAGCGTTCGTCAAGCCGAACTGCATAGCCAGAAACTCATAGTGATCATAACGAGTCCAAAAGGCGGTCTTCGCTATGTCCTCATTCCTAATCCTCAGCTGGTGGTACCCTAATCTCAAGTCAATCTTCGAGAAGCAGCGCGACCCCTTTAACTGATCAAATATGTCGTCAATCCTCAGCATAGGATACTTGTTCTTCACCGTTACCTGATTCATCTTTCTGTAATCTATGCACAGTCTTAAAGACACATCCTTCTTTTTTGTAAACAGAGCTGGAGCGCCCCACGGTGACGTACTTAGACGTACAAACCCTTTGTCAAGAAACTCCTACAGCTGCACCTTGAGTTCTCACAACTCAGCACGTGCAAAGCGGCAAGATGGCATAGAGATGGGAGCAGCTCCCATAACAAGATAAATAGAGAACTCCACATCACGACTCAGTGGTTACTCAAATAGATCGTCAGGAAAGACATCTGGATAGTTACAAACCATGGGGTTAGCTCCCCTCGAACCTCAACTAGCTCATCCAACTTGAGAGCAAAAAAGAGGAAATTCGAGTTCCCTCGATTCTGAGTAACACCGGGCATAGACACCAAGCCCACATCTCAATCACCCACCAAGAAAAAGCAGTCACCCTTCGGTGTACAGATCGACACTCTCTGTCATTCACAATCTATAAAGGCACGGTAGGTAGCCAGTCAGTCCATCCCTAGGATGACATCAAACGTGGTCATGTCTAGAATGAGAAAGTCAAACTCTAAACAACGATCGGCAACCCCTAACTCGCAGGATCTACAAACTCTACTCAACACCACACTCCCACTAACTAGGGTCTCTACACTCAATGCACTACCTAATGAGTCTGCCTCCAATCCCAATGCAGATGCAAAAGCAGAAGAAATAAATGAATGTGATGTGCCCGTGTTAATAAGAACACTGGCCCAAGATCTATGTACTAGGAAAGTACCTCTGATCATGGATGAAGTAGATGTAACATCGGGCACTACTAGTGCTTTAGAAGCACTGGGATCAGCAAGAACATAAGCTCTGGCCTGCCCACTCTAACTTTGAGCTATCGGTTGCCTCGTAGACTGTGCTAAGGCACCTCCTTTTGCAAACTTAGACGTTTGAGCCCTAGGTTGCTGCGGAGCCTGTCGTCTCTGGGCAGATGGAGCAACTGACACTCCCGTCGCACTATGAACACTTCCTCCTCGAGGACAATACCTGCGAATGTGCCCAGACAGACCACACTCAAAACACACTGGTGGGTTTCTCCCTTGTGATTGTGACTGCAACTACGAATATGACTGGATAGGCGTTGAACTCTGGACCTAGCCTCTCAACGAACACTCATATGAACGATGCCCTAACTATCTACATCGGTAACAAGTGACCTATCTCTACTTCAGCTTTCCTGTAGAGGCTATTGAAGGTGCTGGCGTAGAAAACTGCGGCTAATACGATCCCACATAATGGGAACTCGATCCAGACGACCACTGGCACTTTTTTTTATGCCCCTGGAACTGTGTACCTCCATCACTCTGTTGGCCTCTACTCTCCCTAGCTCTGCGGCTCTCTGCCATCAAGTTCTCTACTCGAATAGAGGCTTCCATCATATCAATGTAAACACACAAACCCAGTGCTGCAAACTCGACAGAGGCTTCCATCATATCAATGTAAACACACAAACCCAGTGCTGCAAACTCGACAGATTCGCGAACCTAGCCTCATACTGGACCATGGTAAGATTCCCCTGAACAAGGGAGAGGAACTCCTCTCGGTATGTATCCCTCAAAGATCTCGGGAAGTACTTCTCCAAAAAGGCTCTAGTAAAAACAGTCCATGTATCATCCACCGTGGTTTTGGCAAACTTTCACCACTCTCTTGCATCCTCCTGAAGCTAGAACGCTGCCAACTTAACACGCAGAACATCCCCTTTAATCTCCAGAGTATCCAAGATCATCGTGGTTACTTCTAACCACTCGGTAGCAACTTTAGGGTCCAGCTCCCTAGAAAAGGTTGGAGGATCCAACCACTGGAAGTCCCTCATTACCATAGATGCCCTTGGCTCAGGAGCCCTCACCCTAGCCCTAGTCGCCTCAGCCATTGCTCTCATGGTAGTCAGCATCTCCTGTACAATATCAACACCTCCCACCTGTTCTTGTGGGGCATGAACATCCTCTTCTTCCAGAACTTGGACATATGCTCGACCTCGACCACAGCCTCAACTACAGCCCCATCCCCATCCCCATCCCCATCCCCGTCCTCCCCGTGTGGACATAGTTATATATGAAGGAAGGCAATATAATAGGATAAGCTTTCCTATAGCATGTTGTTACTAACATAAAAGCATAACATACATGAACATGCTAACACATAGCCACTTAAGATTCTATAAACACGTCTCACATACCGAAGAGAGCCAACATGATAGACGCATCAATTTGGATAACCTACTCAGAGTCCTTGCTAAAAAACATGTCAACCGAACATGTTTCTAACTTGGCTTTCAAATTTGTCAGTCCAAACGCCAGAAGGCAAGACTAATCCATTCGAAGACCCAACCTCCATGCCCACATATACACCAACTATCATGCTTAACAAGCTATCCGCATGTCATAAAAACACTTAAACACATGCAAGCAAGCATACACAGTCATCCTCACCGGGTGGTGCACCCTCTTCCCATGGCTCTTAGGTATTCGAACCTAGAGCTCTAATACCAAGTTGTCACGCTCCGAAATCCAGGGTCACGTGAAAAATTCACTGAATCACCAGTTTTGTAAAAAGATAGGATTTTTAGTAATAAACCATACAACTAAAATTACAACTGTTTAAAAGAATACCCAAGATTCATCTCTCTGATAAAATACATGCATAATATACGTCACCTCATGACTTACAAACATATCTTTAAAAATAGGTAACATATGTAGGTATATATGTTTACATAACAAAAAGAAAAACTATATAGCAGTCTTTCGCCACCATGGCTATATCATCTCATCGTGATCATCAACCTCAACACTTGAAAAACAGTTTTAACAAATCCCACTACGTGAGCCGAAACCTAATAAAAATATACTATGATGCAGTAAAGCGAGATATACAATCACATAGCATAAAGTAAATGGTTTTACTAAAGAAGATCCCAAGTTCGTCAACGTGTACACACGCATGCACACACACACATATTACCATCACATCCAAGTGATTCTACTAACTCGTGGTTTCAAAACATAGGCACCGATGCCAAACAGGCATATAGACCCCATCACGTTACTACCACCCGGCCATCACGAGGCCCGTGAAGTAACTGGGCGCCCTATACTTCTGACACGACCTACGTCCTTTCCTGGTTCACTAGCTAGCAGGCAGAGAAACTCATTCTGCGCAATTTTATGATATTTCACTGAGGAGCAACTTGTGCCCATATTAACTCGATCCGTAGATCTCAACACGGTCCTTTTTGATTATCACATCAAAATTCACACACGCGCGCGTGAATCCAACCCAATAAGGTTCCTCTCACCAAACCCACAGCACCGTGAGTCCAACCCAAAAGATTCCTCTCACCAAATCTATAACACCGTACCACATGTAATATACCAAGAAAAGCGTAAAATAAGCTTTTTACCCGCATAAACATGGTTTAAAACATACAATATGATATATAGCATTTTCAACCGGTAGAAAAGCGTAAAATTGCACGTAGCACCCTTTAAAGACAACATAGTCTAGGATCCTACATCGATGAGTCAAAACTCGAAGCCTCAAAATTCAAATCTCGTCAGAACGAGAATCTGACTGCATGGACGCGAAACTAACAGCGTGAATAGTAAGGTTCCACAAGCTGATCATCAAAAACTAGGCTCGAACAACATAAAATTCTAGAGAGAAGGCAGAGAGTTGACGGGAAAAGAGAGTTTTGAAAATGAAAAGGGCACTGGAATATATATAGGCTCGGCAAAATAGTCGCCCAGTCAACCAAATCAGTCGACTAAAGAGGCATCCAGTTGACTGAAGGGTCCAACTCAGTCAACTAAAGGTGCTCCAGATCTATAAAACTCTCCAACCACCTCACTCCAGTCGACTGATCCCACGATCCAGTCGACTGGATCCACCTTCTGTCCTCCCAGTCGACTGGGGCCACCCATCCAGTAGACTAAATAGTTGGGGAAATGCCAGAACAGGTTTTTCAATCCAAAGATCAACCAAATAGACCTTAACGAAGCCCAAGAAAGCGTAAAACACATCTACGCATGCTGTTTCATAACACTTAAGCATAAACCAATCATCGTTGATATACATGTAATGAAAGAAATACGTCAAACATATATATGCCACAAAATAAAACGGCACAAGGTCCCACAATTTATCTGTGAATAAATTTTCTCTCCCACTTACATTTTTAAAATATTTTTTAGGGTTATAAAAATTTGTTTAATTAAAATAAATTTATTACTTTCGAAAACCACAAAATCTGAAAAAATCAAACATCTTCTCGTACACACGATTCCAAAGATTTTAGTTTGCTAAACCATCTTTTTATGTTTAAATGCGTAACAAATAAAATTTAATAAATGTACAGTTCTTTCTTCAACTTTTCAACTAAGGTATTAATTAAATATATTTATTTATTTTATTTTTTATTTCACATTTTTAAAAAAAATAATAATTTATTTCGATTAAATATTTTTTATTTAATTAATTCAAAATTCCAAATTAATTCTCACTTTTGTCCAAAATATCCGATTTTATGAAAAATCATCTTAAACGTAATATTTTGAAAAAAATAAAATATCTAAAATATATATATTTAATTAAAATTAATTAATTAAAAATAACTTAATTTTATTTTTAATTACAAAATATTTTAATTAAAATCAAAATTTCGAATTAATTAAATTAACAACATAAATAAAATAGATATACAATCATCCATGCAGTTCATATATATATATATAAACATGAGGCATATAGCTCGATTCTATGATTTAAGTGAAATACTAAAGTGTTTCAGTCTCCCAAAGAGAATAAGCTATATCAATTCATGTTCGTCTCTGATTCAGTGTCCTGATTGTATCAGGCTTTCTTGATACTATCTGATATATATTAATATATCATATCAGTCTCGTATACATTAGAATATCTATCAAAACTAGCCCCAGGAGAGAGAAAACTACTAGCCACCGCCGGTACCACCTTGTCGCTACTTTCAGGCGGCTTCTACCGCCTCATCCGAGCTTCGTATTTGATAAACTTTATATTATTAGAAAATTTTCAAAATATGAAATTTTTTGTCAAAAAATATATTCGAAAATAATTTAAAAAATTGCTAAAAAAATAGCCTGAAGCTGCTGCCGGCACCCCCTTGTGCACCTTCGCCCGTTTGGGCTTTTTTTGGTGGTTCTTTGGTGCTGTTTTCTCTTGAAAAAATAGCTTAAATATCCAACAACCTGTTACTCCGAAGAACGTCTCAAAACTAGCACTGAAATAGCCCTAAAACAGCGATGCCTTGTGCTGCCGCCGCTGCGCCTGTTTGCACTGCTTTTTGGTCCATTTTTTAAGTTTCTAGATAGTTTTTAAGGTATATTTTATTGCAATTTTATACCTAAAAAATTGCTCAAAATAGTTTCAAAAATGGCCAAAAAATCGTCAAAATCGCTGCCAAACTACCGCTGGTAAAACTGCCAAAACTGGGCTATTTTGGTAATTTTTTCTCGCTACTTTTGATTTGTTTTTTATGTTGTTTTTAATGTATAAATACTACCAAAAACTCACTGAAAAAATCATTTAAACCCATTAAAAATCTATTGCTATCTGTAGCCCGTTAAAATCCCGAACCACTGCCGGTGCCGCTGCCATTCTTCGTGTTCTTAGATATGTTTAATTTGTTCTTAAATAATCTAAACAGATATTTTAAAAATAAAAACTAACTATTACATTAATTCTATGTTTTGAAGGCTCACATTCGATCTATCACGGTCAACTCCCATGATTAAAAAAAATAATCATCATTCATACCATTCAATCAAATATGAAAAGTAAATGACGATCATAAAATCGAGATTAGAATGCTTGCAAAATCAAGTTAGCACAGTTCCAAAACTATCCAGCCTCGATAACCATAAACAAAAAATAAAATAGCTTTGATACCAATTGTTAGAGGCAAGAAAAATTATTATTTTTGTAAACGATTAATGAAAAAAAATAATTGAACGGCAAATGCTAAAACGGGCTCTAGATAAAACTTTTGATGACGAACGATTAAAATAAAATTTGTGCAATCACAGTTAATTTTAGAAGAATACCTTTTACCGATTGAATCTTCAACTATGAATTTGAACTCGAGTTGAAGCTCCTGTAAAATCTTCTACTGTATTTTCTTATACAATTCTTAAATGTAAGGTGGGTTACAATTTATTAAGAATGTGTACTGGCAGAATCTGGACAGCTTTCGTCTTGGAAGACAAGTTATGAAACTAGTTCAGACTACCTGCATATTTATAGGGCTACAACACGGACCTGCGAAGTAATTATGAATAAGACTTCTAGTGCAACACAGACACATATCAGCGATTTCTGCAATTAAGTAAATCTCACAACAGTATCTGTAATTATAGAAAACTAGCAGCAGTTTCTGCAATTTTCATAAAATACTAAATTACAGTTCACACCACTAAAGAACTATAATTGCACTCTGACCCATAATCTCAAGACCATGTTGCATTGAGCTCATGTTATTAAATACTTATTATTTCTCCCCACGTTAAGATTTCCAATACCATCTAATTAAATTTAATTACTGACAAATTTAATTTAATCGGCATCTTAAAATTCCTTAAGCCTTTTTACTTAACTTATTTGACCGCCGGATAATTAAATCCACCTGTAGAGTTTGGCCTGATCAAAACTTATAAGCTTCCTTAAGGGGGTATCATCAATTCCAATCTTTCGGGACGTGAATTTCGTCAATAATTAATATTTATCATATAAATAATACCGCTATTTAACTCACTAAAAATATAGACCCATATAAGATCGCACCTTCTAATGAATTAAAATAACGAATATTAAATAAATACAAATCAATAATTATTTCAAGATTAAGAGGATGAACACTATTCATAAAAATCTTGGAGTGCGAATTAATTTATATAGTCAGTATAAAATTAATTATCCCAATGTGTCCCGTTCAATACACACAAAGTGTACTAGTATAAAGAGTCAGAACAATAGACGACGCTATTATCTATTCCCCGCAATCAAGACAGATCTACTAAAACTTTACGCTACAATCATACCGATGGTATATCCATTTCCATCTAAACCGTGAATATAAAACTTATATTCTGTAAAAACTTAAAATTTGATTTTCTGTGTGCAAGCCATACTCTACACACAAGATTAAATACTATACAGAATATCGGACATCCTAGCATAAAATTAAAGAAATTATATTAAATACATTGCTCATATAGATTTTCATAAAATAAAAAATTAATTTTATTAAAATAAAATTAAATACTAAAAACATGATTTTCAGTATACAACCCTAACAA